>JAGFMF010011704.1:1839888-1957258 GCA_019455555.1 Galemys pyrenaicus | reverse complement strand
GTGATGGTGCACTGGTGAGATGGTGATGGGGAATACATGGGGATTACAATTAATGGCAAGTATATGTAAATTTTAAAATATTTTAATTAAAAAAATGAAGAAAAAAAAAACCAAAGTACATAGGAAAATTAAGCCCTGAAAACACGTTTTCCTATGTATAGGATAGTGAGGTCCCATTTTCCAGTTGAAGTCAGAAGCAATCCAGTACTCAAAACCTCTCAAGTACTGCTTCCTAACAGAATACGATCTCCATCAAACCCAACTCTACCTACCGGATTCCTGAAGACACTAAAAGTGGGAATAACGTGTCGATATAAAACACAAACCAGGGCCAGGTGTTACTAGGGAGCTGAGTCTAATGCAATATCCCACCAACCTCAAGGGGTTGGGAAAATCAACAGATGACAGTGAGAAAAATACATATTTACAGAACTACCGGTATAGGGAAGACAGATGGGCTGGGGGAAGAGTCTTGCTCTAAATAAGGTTGTCTTCTGTTGTTAAAACGAGAAGCCAAGGAAAGGGAAGGAGTTTTTCTCCAAAACCCATCCAAATTCCTGGTAAGACAACCTAAAGGTGCTCACTTTCCTGAACGTATGTTTGGCCAACATCCTGGCACCAGTTAGTCATAGGGTGGGCCCAGCAGCAGCTGCAAATCTGAAATGTGATTCCTTCACAGCTGTGATAACTACTGAGCTCCCCCACGTCTAGGGTGCAAAGTTGTCCCAGAGGTTCCACCCAGGAACAGGTATGAACACTTTCGTAACTCGGTCCTTGACAAATTCTAGCACTTTTCTTTATAAACAGGAAAAGTAAGTGAAAACAGCCTGCTCCCTTTAGAACTGGCTGAACAAGTTATTTTGAGTCACCAGCTAAAAGAAACCCATTGAAACAACATGACTTTGGTATTTGCAGGAGGCCTTTTTAATGTCTGGAGTTTAAGTGACCCAGGATCCCTTTTTACAGTTAATGGTAGCAAACCAAGATGGTTCTGTGTCCACAGTTTTCATTTATGATACTGCATTTGCAAGGAAAGGAAACTTCAAAGCCTACGCTCTTGAAGCGGGTTATTTGCCTTGCAGATACACCATTCCTTGAGTGTAGTTCAGGGTTCTATAACTGGCATCAACAGCAAAAGAAATTTTCAAATACTGTAATAAGGCTAATAACTCCATATCCAAAACGGGCCCTCCTTCCAGGCTTAGTCAGTCCCCCAAGCCCACCCCCAACTGTGTTCTGTCACTTCACATATGGCCATCTCCACTAGAGGGCGCCGAGGGGAAGGAAAACCTTTGGAAAGGCACATTTGATGATTATTCTAACAGCATCTTGGGTGTGCATGAGTTACTGGCAGGTGGGCTCAGGGGAAAGGGTACAAAGGAGTAGAAGGAAGCTGTCACTGCACGATCAGATAAAACGTTCATGTGTTTTTTGAATTTAATTCACCAGTCCATAGGTTGTTCACAGTTGACATCCTTTTCCGTCAATAAAAAATGAACAGCAACTCCAAGAATTCTGAAAACAACAAAAAATATGGGTCCCTGAAAAATGAAATAAATTCCTTTAATGTAAGGCTTCCAATCTGGTATACCTGACATCTAAGGCTGACTCATTCTTTGTGATCGAGCAATGGAGGCTGCTCTGCAGCAACCCGTCCTGTCCTCTAGCATTCAGATGCCATTAGAACCCACCAGTTTTTAATTAAAACAATCAAAAATGCCCCCTGACACTGCCCAATATTCCCTAGAAGATTAAAGCATCTCGCTGAGAATATTGCCTAAGCCAGTCAGTAGGACCTTCATCTTCCCTTCCTAAGGCTCAGAGAAAGTCAAGTCCATTGAGCGAGAAAGACTGCAGAGCAAAGAAAAGCAAATCAAGATGAATTTAGGAGGTCAACCACCAGTCTTGAAGATGAGCCGGAACAGGGCCCTACGTTAAGAAGCCACAGGGAAGGGGGGCAGGAGAGGGTTCTTATGCTGTCCCAAGGTGACAGGAAGACAAGTCTCATGTTCTCCACCAACCTTTAGTACTTAAACTATCTGTCATTATCGGAGGAGCTCATTCTCAGGCAGGCTGTGCCCGCATTTACCCATTAGCATATGGCACTGGGGCTCTGCTCCACAGAGATCCTAGTATATAAATCAACAGGCACAGGGAAGAAAGCTTTGAGAAGACAAATCTGGAAGATGTGACATCAAACTGTTTTAAAAAAAAAAAAGAGGATTGTCATCTGGCTTCTGTCCCAGGGAATCATGAACATGCATAATGACAGGTCGATAATGACTCTCTAAGAAGAAGAAAGGAATGGTCTATGAAAAGATCACAATGTGTAAATTTATTAGGTATGTCTCCTCTGTGTTGAATAAAAATATCAAAAGATTTGCTTCAATTCAAAAACCAAAGGGCAGCAAAGTCACTAGAAAAATTTTAATATAAAAATGAATCTTCTCTGAGGATGAGAATTCTTGCAACTCCCTCTAGATTTAGACACACCCATGAATGACAAGAGGTCCCAAATGGCTGCAGGAAAAATAAAACTACAGTCAGAGGAAGATCATCAAAATTATTTCCAAAAGTGGGGCAATGCCCTCAAGATAAAGCTCATTTAACAAGTGCTCCCTGAACTCTGTGAGTCAATCACATTTCCCAGGACCACTTATCCATCTGGGGGGAACACAGGCTGGCTGCTAGCAGCTGACTGACCCTGGAGGGTTCTAGCTGTCCTGTCCACAGAAGTGGCACAGCTTTCCAAATATTCGATTTAGCAAAGACCACCAGGTTAAAGAAATTTTTGAACTAGATGAGAATGCACTGTGTACACATATACAATTTCAAGTTGCCACTCAGGCTTACCAAATTTAAACCTTACAGTGAATTTCTCAGAGCCAGTAAAATGAAGCTATAGTAAATCCATATGGAGCTTAAAGCTCCAAGCCTTGGCAAATCCTCAGGCATAAATGTACCAGTGTAATATTCTTGGGGAAGAACTCCATGCTCAGATGCTGTTTAACAAATCTACTTGTCCCCAACTTACAAATCAGAGCTATTTCTCCCCCAAATACTGCCATCTATTTCTGGGTAAGCCTAACTGGGACCTGGTCACAAGCCCTTAATATCACAAAAAATTTTGTTCAAGCTAAAATGGACCATCTGAGGAAGAGTTATTTGCCCTGGTTAGACATTTCTAACCTCTAAATTCTGATGCATTCAGAAATGCCTGAATTCCTTTAAAAATATATATACTTTTATATAATATAGAAATATGCACCCAGATCTCAAACCCAAGGATTCTGAACTAGTTGGTGTTAGGTATGGCCAAAGGAAAGGGATATAATTTTAAAGTCACCGAGGTGATTTTAACATGCAGTCAGAAATAAGAACTCACTTTTGAAAGATATTTCTTCTATTAACTCAATAGGTCCTATCCACTGTGATGTAAAATGTTATCTCAACATATTAAAAGATAAACTCTTCTCTCTCTACATAGACCCACTGGCTTACTCTTGAATCCATCTGCAAGGTATACTGGTTTTCTCCTTAAATAATCTCACATTAGTGTATCCAGAGCACTTCCTAGAGGACTGTGCCCAAGGAGGCAACCTTATGTATGACACAGTCCTTCGTTCCCCAGGCTGTGGAAGGACTTGCTGAGAATAATGCAGTACTGTTAAAGCTTGTTAATCAATTCTTAAAACTTAGCTCCAAAGATGAGACTTCACTGAGCTAACCTATTGGTCTCAACCACCTCCCCATACATCTAGTAACCAGCATCTCTATAGTTCTGCTACTCAAATTCTGGTCTGTGGATAGGTAACACTGAGATGACCTCACTGACCACCAGCAATGCAAATCCCCAGACAAACTGAGTCAGAACTGGCGTTCATAACAAGATCCCCAGGAATTTGTTTATACACTAAAGATTGAAATGCATTGATTTGTGTGTCATCCAAAGGAATGAGAATAGATCAGATACTAATTTTTAGTGGGGGATGACAGAATATGATATAATAACCATTCTTTTTATAATGTGCACAGAACTTAACAATTTGGTATTATTTTTGAATAAGCTGGATGCATGTCAGTGAGACATGGGTCTTAATGACATGCATCCAGCTGAGATTAGAAAAAAATAAGCAGATGGCATGACTTTATCATTTGTAAACTAGAATTCCTAAGACAACCCTCCTGCTTTCTAATGGTGGGGGTTCTATCTGTTATGCTAGAATCAAAGAGTTTAGAATTGGATTTTCTAACTTTTCACTCTGATACAAAAAAAATAATAATTCTCCCATACAGTAAATTGTTCCATGCAGTTACCCAGCATAAATCTTGCATTGCTCAGAGTTCAACATCATTTGGGTGTTTCAAGCTTTGTTGTTTTATAACTGCTGCAGTGCTCACTTTAGGACATGTGGGTAATAATCACAGATTCTTTCCCAGTAGACTTCAGCTGTGTAAGTATCCTCATTATGTACCTTAATTTTGCATAAAAAGATGTCAAACCATATTTAAAATTTCTGGAAATGTTTCCATATCTGATATTTTCCAGGGCACATAATTGTGCCTTTATGACCATTGAAAGCCTTTCAAAGCATTGTTGAAAAAATATCTATACTCAAAGAATGACTTAACAGATAAACATTACGTCTGTTTTTCTAGATCTTTGTTGTCCAAACTTTTATGACAAACGACCTTCTTGAACAGTCTTTATCTCTCTCTCTCATACCCCAGCCCTTAAAAGCACTGTAATCATTTCTTAAATTTTACATATATAGAAATTTCAGGTGGCACAAAGGCTAAAGACAGAGCTATCAAGCTATCAGCAGTCACTGCAACACAAGTTGGATCCCTGGCCAGCCAGGGAGCTGACCCACATGGCACAGAAGACCTCTCCTGTCTTTCCTGCTGGTCCCCTCAGCAGTGCATATCAATAAATTTGACTTTTCTGCTCCCCACTGTCTCTGGTAACTCATCACCCCTCGCCCCTGCACCTCTGGCCTATACCCCAGTTCTTGCATGCACAAATAAATCTTTCAAAAATTACATACATACATGATAAAGATGAAATATATAAGTAAGTCATATTTCATTTGTGAAGTGAGACATAAAGTCCATTCATTTTGATTATCATCATTGTTAATGTTCAAAATGATTAATGACAAATTACCTTTTGCCCATTTAGCCTGTAACACAGCATTTAATTCAATTCTGAAGGAAAGTAGTGTGATTTGTCATCAAAATCAATTCTAAAATTACATCCTTATTAGTATGTATTTCATTTAGGAATGAAATATATATTCAAAACCAGACAGCAATCTATTTACTGGCCCTGGCACCAAAACCAGGGAAGAAATTGCTCATGTTTGGATTTCATGCATGTCAATTTAAAAACAAACAAAATGGTTTATAAAAGAAGGATCCCTTACTTCCTTTGCACACATGTTCATGTACAACTGAAGAAACCAAAGCGGGGGGATGGGAGGGGTTGATACCCCTGCTCCTTTATCAGAGCACTCACAGCCCTTCCTTTGAGAAAGGACAGCATCTTAGTTCTGGGGGGCTGGTAGTTCCCTGTCCTCAGGAAGTGTATGCTCCCTCAGCCTGCCCCTATAGGCTCCCCATCCCGCAGAGCCCACCCATAGCTGCCAGCCATCACCTGGGCAGGGGTGTGAATTCCAATCTAGGACTGATCAGGAAGTTTCAAGACACAACTTTCAACTCAGTTTAATTCTAATGAATTGGTACTAAACTTTAATCTTGATCTGGGGCTTATTCTACTCTCTTTAGTTCAGAATCCAGAAGCAAGCAAGAGTGTGATAAATTGGCATCTCCAAACCCACTTAAAAATATAATTTTATATATTTTTTTCTGTCTTATTTCTAAATATCATATAAGGAAGGTAGCTTCGAGCCACTATTTGAAACCATTTCTCTACAAATAACACATTGCAGGTATATGAAATTTTTTAAGATTTTATTTATTTACGCATATAAGAACTAGGGTGTAGGCCAGAGGTGTGGGGGGGTGAGATGATTCACCAAAGACAGATCAACTGAAATACACTGCTGGGGGGAGCAGCAGGTGAGGCAGGAGAGGTCTGTGGGTTAGCTCCCTGGCCAGGGATCAAAGTCATGCTTCAGTGGCTGCCAATAGCTTGATAGCACTGAGACTTTAACCCCTGTGGCACCAGGGAGGCTCTCGGGTATATGACTCTTTAATCCCAGTAACTTAAAAGGCAAAACTATTCTAACAGTAATAGTGTTTTCTCTTAAAAATACCAATTTTAAAAAAAAGTAGTTTAAGATATGCCAAAATAATTCTGACCAGATGATAGCAACTTTTGGCTACAGGGAAGATGATCTGGGAGAAATCAGTAGAGTTATCAGTATGATGCTCAGTAATTTACACTTGACCTGATTGTTGCTAATGCATCCTGTCTTTAACCAACAGTCCATTAGGGATATAAATATTTTTTATTATAGTATTTTTTCAAAAACGTCACAGGTTGTGAGTGCAGAACACTCTTCTGAATGCCACTAACCACAACCAAGTTCTTGAGAATGGCTTTCAAACTCCATCTTTCAGGAGTATCAGAGACCATATATATACTACATATTTTATGTAATGACCATCAAGAATAGACATCATTGCTGTTCAGACCGAAAGCTCAGGGCACCCTCAAGAATTCCTGAGGCATGAGAGCTACCAGATGGGCACTGTGGCTCTAGATTATTTCAAATCCCCGGTTTTGTCTAGTCCTAGACTACATAAATCTATTGCTATGGAGCAATAACTATTTAACCTAAAATAGAAAAATAGTTGAAAAAAAGGAGGTCAGGTGATAGGTATCAGTGGGTTTACCTTAAACCTGGTAAGGTTGTGTTTATTATACTTCATGTATCAAGGAGGCCCTAGACAAGAAAGGTTTCTCTTAGTAGCATCTGAACAACTGGTAGGGTTTTACTAGGTGACATAGTACAATGTAACTGACAGTACTACCCTCTTCAAAAAGTGGCTAGGAAAAGCTCAGAGCCAAAATCAGTTCACATACCTCCTGGAAATAACTGGATTATCTAGTTTTTGTTCAAACCTCATTAAATTTAAACTTACTTCCTCATTCTTACTTCCCTAGTCTTATTTTCACCTTTAGTAATTTAATTTTAAAGGTATTTTTTTTATCTTCTTGTATTATGTGCTTTATCCTTTTTGGAACATATCATGGAAGTAATTACATAAGAAGGAAAGAGACAGCTGTGTTAGGTAGAATATGGTTCTCCAAATAAAAGCATGTCCACATCCTCATCCCCAGAACCTGTTACATTATACAGAAAAGGGGAATTAAAGTTAGCAGGCGGAATTAAGGTTGCTAATCAGCTGAACTTAAAATAGGAAGATGATACCCCAATATCTTTGTGAGTTTAATGTACTTCACAGGGTTCTTCAAAGTAGAAAAAGGAGACAGAGGATAGACAGGTCAGAGAATGCAAAACAGACTCTGCTCAAACACTCTCAGACCACTTAGTAAATTGTTTGCATAAAAGGAAGGACATTGATTTAACAATCTATTTGGTGTCTATGGAAACCTTTGGTTCTATTCTAATAGTAATCAGATTATGGATTTTTGAAGTAGAGGGAATGTTCTGTAATGAAGATAATGACACAAAAAAAGTAACTGAAGAAAAGGAAAGGGGCAATGGTTTAGGGTCATCTGGCTGAAGGGCAAGCAGCCTCAGCTATCTTAGCTAAAGAGTTGGGGGGAAAAAGGCCAGGTGACAGGTATTTTATCTTCTTCTTGTATTATGTGCTTTATCTTTTTTGGAACATATCATGGAAGTAATTACATAAGGAAAGAGATAGCTGTGTTAGGCAGAATATGGTTCTCCAAATAAAAGCATGTCCACATCCTCATCCCCAGATGCTCTTAGGTTTCAACTGATTTTCCACAACAGTTTCACTGCATCACCAGTTAACACGGACTTCTTGGTTATTTCTAGAAATAGCTCATATAGCTGAATTCCTAGGTGCCAACAGCAGGTAAATGAGGTGTATACATCAGGGCCAGGCAGCAGAGGGAGGGAAGAATGGTAAAAATGGAAAAAGCACAGACAGGAGCAGATGACCCATATGTCACTTGCTGACCTCCATGCTTCCCCCTGGACTTCACGGTCACCTGACTGTCCTTTGAAGGCAGGATTTACCCTAATCATCACTGAAGTAAGAGCGAGCAGTTATCAGCCACCTTAATATATCCTCTTAGGTTCAAGGGGAGTGCTATAACATTCCCCATTTAGAGTGGGAGTAACTGAGGCATGCACAACTCAATACACTGTTCCCAGGTAGTACAGCTGGAATCAGTGTTGCCTGAGTCTCTTCCATGATAAGATTCAAATGAGAATATTTTTATTTATCAACTACTTAAGTTACATCATCATCATCTCAGTCTAGGATGTGATCTGGCTTGGGAGGTAGGCAAAGATGATTGAATTTGATTTATTGTGAGAAAATTACAGATGTATAAAGTCATTATGCAAAACAGAAAACCACCCAAGTTCGTCATAAATGTATCATCTCCATTTTATCCTTTGCCTCAAATACACTCAATTCATGTCACTTGCCTCTCGTGACTACTGCATTTACAAGTCCATTAAAAATACTTTTATAATCAATCTTTAAAATACAGCCAGAGTTGAGAACTTTTGTGTTAAAGTATCCACCTTACCAGGCAGTTAGTACAATTACATAAGCAGTGACAAGGGGTGGGAGAGAGGGTGATGGCAAAGGGAGGAAGGATCTGTAATGAGCCAGAGCCCCCTCAGAAGAAGGCAGCCACTTCACAGTTCAGTCATGGGACAGCCTGAGGGAAGACACGGGAGTGGTGAGATCGTTCCATCTTTCCAGCCAAGCCAAATTCACACAGCTTTGGACCAAATGTCTCTCTATATAAATGTCACTATATAAATAGTGGCAACTATTTAGATTTCTTCTTAATTTGGGACGGGTCAAAGTTCAAAAGAAGTTTACTATCTTGTCTCTCTCTTCAGTCCACATCATTATGGGTTTCTACTATTTATCCTAACTATCCCATCATTTTCAAGTCTCTAAACAGGAGCCAGGAGTGTTTTCAAATAGACACATGTGCTCATCACTGCCAAATGCCCCACAGCACTTAGGTCTAGCCCACTTAATCTGTCCAATACAAGTCAGTGAATTAGTTACATCTAATTAGCTAATCCTCAGAAACCCCAAGGGGTTTGAAAGTCATCTAGAGAGAAAGAGATGGTAGGTTCCAGATCCAGAAAGTTGAAGTGACCTACCCAGGTTCATGAAAACTGTAGAAGTTAGGATTGTCAACTGTAAAAGTCCCCTATCCTGGGAAAACCTCCAGAACCAGGTAAAGGCAGATAGTCGGTTGCCAGATGAAGAACAATCTTGTTCCTCTGCTACCCTTATGTGTGTGCTGCCATAATCTGGCAATTCTTGATATGGACACATGTCTTTTACTCCTAGCTTCTTATTTGCTCCCTGTTAAGATTCCAACTCTTTGAGGAAAGGGATTAAAATCTTTCTGCAAATGAGAACTTAAAATTTGTTGGGAAAAGACCTTGTAGCTGTATTTGCTACCTACCATTTGTTGGGAAATGTCCTAGCAGTCCCAACATCAATAGAGACATTCTTGGTCAGTAAAGACACCTGCAGGCTTCTTGGAAAACATAGGTACCACTGTTCTGGAACTCTGAAGAGCCTGAGAGCCTTGACTACTGAACCCCAGCCACCTTCTTGGCCCTAGCATATAAATGCTCACCACTGTGCTACCAGAACTATGAGAAACACAGATGAATCAGATAAGTAACTTTTAGCTAGCTGCTTCCTCTTCTCTTTGGACCACTGTCTCCTCCTACTCTAATGAAGTTATTACCCATCAGGAAAGGACATGGCATTCTAGTGTGTTCAGAATTCTTCACACAGAGATACACCTCAGAAGGCAGCTTCTCAGCTGTAAAAGAAGTCAACCTTTGAAATCTCTCTCAGAAGACTGCTTTGGAATTATTCAAGAGGGTCACAGCTAAACTTTAGTGTTTTGCAAGGACGGAAAGGCAATCTAGTGTGATAAAAAGGCTTGGGAGTTAGACCCAGGTTCAAATCTCAAAACTGACATAAATTGGCCCTGTGCTTCACTTGGAAAGTCACAGAAATGGAGAGGCAGTGTCCTCACATGTAAAATGTCTACCTTGCAGGGTTTTAATTTGCAAAGTGCCTGACCAGGGTCTGGCCCTTGATTCAAGGTGGTGTTACGGAAGAAGTAGTGACTCTTCCCGAGGCCTCACTGAGATGAGAGAACTCAACTTCCTCGATTTAAAAACATGGTATGTGGCTTCTCTGACCTAGTTTTATTCTGAATCAGATATGACTCTCAGTTCTCTTTTTCAAAAAACATTAAGCAAGTTTGTGTGAAACATAGGCATGTGTCAGCAAAATGTCACTGTCACTGATACAAAGAATTTTTCTATCCTGTCTATCAATTTTGATGAGGAACTCAAGCAAAGCTTAGTCACCAAGTCCAATCTCCAATATAATAAAGATCTCTACTTCAAAGAATTCCCTAGGTTAGCACCTAAAAGTCTGAAATGCACCCCACTGAATTCATTATAACCCATAATAATATTCATCTCTCAAAGCAAAACTACACTTCATAATTCACTGCATAAAGCCATTTCCTAATAGATGCTGTTTTAGAATTATGACCAAAATAAGAACAAAGACAACAAAACAAGTCTTGTGCCTTTATGTTTTACGAACTATACAAGATGAAACAAAGCAGGATTTACACATGCGTGGGAAACAATCCACATGGACATAATTTTAAGTGAACTATATCTGAGATTCAAGAATAAATATGTCTAGTATTCTTCTAACATAAAACCTGCTATGGCAGTTCCAGTGTTTTACATAAGAAAGTTATAACCCTAGGTCAGTAGATAAATTACATTGCTCAAATTTATTCTTGGCAAGCTCTTTGGGATATAATCCATTTACAAGGATAAACAAGTGGTAGCTATCAAACTCCTCACACACAAGAAACCACCAGGACCAGCCTCCAGAATCAAGAATATTCATCCATTCCCCAAAATTAAAATGTGTCCCAAAGAAGTTAAGCCAACAGTTCATATAACAGGAAGTACTATATCCTAACTCACAAGTGTAATGGGCAAAGGAATTACTTGTCTGCAGGCTAGAGAACAGCAGTGGGCAACGTCAATTTACTGGACTCTATATTGTATCAGAGCAGGTTAAATTACACCCTTGGGGAAACTGGGTTCATGAGACTATTTGTACTATTTCTGCAACTGTGTATGAAATAATTATTTCAAAAAAATTTTTACACGTTAAAGTGGATCTTCCGCTTCAGGGAGATTTTTCTTGATGCAGAAATACAAACCCTATTCCAGGACTTCCCTAACTACTTTGCAAGGTATTTTTTGGATGATTTTAAAAACCCTCCTATATTCAGTAAGAGTCACTACCTCAACATGAAACACTGGAGTCTTTTTAAGAGTAGGGAAACCACTGTTGCTGTGGAGAGGATGGTTTAAAGAGGAAATGGCTGGAGTGCCTGAGCCTAGCAAGGTTGGTCATTAAACTCTGGGTGAAAATTAGTGAGATGAAGGCCTCAGCAGCACAATGGCAGTCATGGCAGGTAGAGACCAGAGTCAGAAATACCTAAGAGGTCAAATTAGCAGGACAGTGGACAGTGACTACCTGGAAGAAACAGGTTAGGAGTAGTCTTGGATGACTACTACACATTGTCAGTTGAGGAAGTGTGTTATGTCATTCATCCATTGTGCAGCCAATCAAAAAGGGAGGATGAGATGGTTGTCTGCAGGTTCTACAGGACCATGTGTTCAACTATCTAATGCTACAAGAAAAGTCTTCTTCCTGCTCTGCCTGAACATAAAGAAACTGCATGGAACTTGGATACCCGGGGAACGGTGCGTAAGAAGAACAGCCACTTTTCAGCCACATCAGTCACTTGGCCCTCGTCTGAACATCCTGAACTGCAACACATGCCAGGTCCTTAAACTCTATAGACAGCTACCTGGAAAAGAGTACCCAAACCAAAGGTCCCCTACAGGATCTAGGGGTTCCTAGATTCTAGCATTCCTACACAAAGAACTAAATATCACAGGATTTTTTTTTTTAAGGTTTTTCCCAAAATTGAATATCTTTGCAATAAACGTTTTCATAGTTTTTCTTAGTATAGGAGCAGAGGTTACTAGAAAATAGGAATAGGGTCCCTGTACAAGCATTTCTTGGGTGGACTGACGTAGTCCCTCAAGATGTTTCACTGGCATAAAGAATTAAATGCAATCATTTGAGGTAGAGAATTACACCGCATGAACCCCTTCAACAAAAGGAGCATTCCTAGAATCAACTACCAAGAATTTTAAAAGGGAGAAGGGACCTCAAAAAGTTACCTGCTATAACTAAAGTGACTCCCTCTAGTATCACTTACTGAAATTAGCTTCTTTACCACCTTACCCCCGACCCATCCTCCACCCTAATCTTCTCATAGTAAGGTCCTTTCCAAATGAAAGGTAGCCTTGGCAGGCCCTAAACAGACGACCTCCCCCATAAAGCCCCTCCCCACCCTCTGCCATTTCCAAATCCCAGAGCATTCTGAATCCCTTACAACTTTTATGAAATGTGTGCTATGGTTACTTTTGAATTTAAATTACCACTTTGATTACCTTTATTACATTGCATAAGTACTATTTCCTGAATCCTTGCTATGTATTAGCCAAATGTTTATGTACATTTTAATTAATCTTCAGTCAATATAATATTCTTTTATAGATGAGAAACCCAAGACTAAAATAAAGTGTTGTTTCTCCAAATTGTTTAATGTGGGGGTATGGGGATGAACACCCATCAAAAAATAGTATGTTGTTGATTTCACATCTCAATTTCCCTTGATGAAATGGTGTTTCAAATTAAACAGTTCTAGCAGTAGACCTTTCCTGCCTTGCCCGCTGCTCCCCTCAGCAGTGTATTTCAGTAGATCCTCCTATTCTGCTCCCAGCCTATCTCTGGCGAACCCTCTCACCCCCTGCATCTCTGCCCCGCACCTCAATTCTTGTATGCATAAATAAATCTCAAAATTATTATTAAAAAAAATAAACAGTTCTAATAGGAGAGGTCATCAAAAAAGAAATTCTATGAAGACTTTCTGAAATGTGGACAATGGAACTCTACATGCACACACAAGGAGAATTTACCAACATCTACTGAGGAATGGTGTTTGTTTCATGATTACTGTCCAGGTTATAAATCTTTTTATGGTAACAGCTTTGTTGAGATACTATAGTTCAGTCAACCTGAAAAGAAGCCCCAGGTCTTTTAGCTTTCACCTCTTGACCATCCTTAGTTCCAGTCCTAGTCAACAATCAATCTACTTTCTGTCTGTAGAGATGTGCCTTTTGTGGACATTGCCTATAAGTGGAATTGATAACTTGTGGTCTTCTTTAACTGGCTTCTGTGACTTAGCTTATTATGGAGGGTCATCTGTATTGAAGCATATATTAGTTATTCATTTGGTTTATGGCCAAATAATATTACATGGTATGATGAAATTCTGTTTACCTAATTATCATTAGATGGCTATAACAAATAAAGCTACTATGAACACTCATGTCCAATTTTTTAGGTGGACATACATGTTTTTATTTCTCAGGTTTACACCTATGCTATGTTTAACATTTTGCAGAACTATAAATGTTTTCTACAGTGCCTGTAGCATTTTGCATTTCTACCAGGAGTACATGAAGGTTCTAATTTCTTCAACTCACTAGTATTTGTTACTGTCTTTTGGCTTACAGTATTATGGTATCTGAGTTAGCTATAAAAGGTTTTCGTTTGCATTTCTCCAGTTAGTAATGATGGTATTTTTATTTACTTATTGGTTATTTGTATTTCTTTGGGAGGGGATTACCTATTCAAGTTACCTGCCAATATTTTTATTTTAATTGAGTTATTTGTATCTGTATTATCTGTATTATTGAGTCATAATTATTATTTATGTATTTTAAATATAAGCCCCTTATTGTAGACTAATCATTTGCAGATTTTGTAAAAGAACTGAATTTTATCTACTTTCAAAACAATTTTAATACTTTTTCTAATTCTTTATAAAGTGATTTTCTCTATTTCTGTCCGGATATAATCTCTGCTTTAAAATCACCCAAGGGGACATAAAGAGAAGGTACACACTTATATGTGCTTTTGGCTGCTATACATACCACAGGAGCAGTACACTAGCCAAGACACACAGTATGGAAAGCCCCCTAAGTGAATGCACAGAACCAGGAAATAAATTTCTGACCAGTGCTCCCTAAGGTAAGGATAAACAAGGTAAAATCTGCAAAGGGAAAGTGTTTAAGGGGCCCATATCCAGTTTCAGAGAGCAGACAAAAAGGACAAATGTGGAATTAAGAAATCAGTCAACAACAGCACATCTGGTATGGTCAAATATATTTAGGAGATGACATGGAGATACGGGAGGGAAGACACTTGCGCAGTATCCTCTGCCTGGAGGACTTTAGGTAAATTTTATTAATAGTGAACCCAAGGATTCTAATTGGGGACTTTTCTTACCCTGTCATTTGTCAATGGCCGACCCTGAGTGTTATGTAACTATGATGTTAAAAATCCTTTTCATTTTCCTATGGATTCTCACCTTCCCCTTCAAAGGAACACTTTTCTCATTGTCTGTTTTACCCATTGTTTTTCTACTTTCCCAAACATACAAGAATTCATATCACAAACACATTATGTTGTAACAATAGATGATATGGTTGTGACTGATCCCACACTAATTCTAGCTACTCTGATTACTATCACTCTTGAAAGAGTGACTAAGAATACCCCAGTCTTTTCCTCTTATCAGAAAGATCAATCCCTTTGTATAAATTCTCCCTATTTTATGCTATTCTCACTTGAAAAAAATCACAGTTGAGTCTGGTATTCTCTGGATCCAATACTTCTAGCCTTGATCCTTTAAATCAGATTGTGTTTTGTCTCTCTAATGGGTGGCAGGAGAGTGAAAAGCTTGATGACCACGCCATAGTCTAGGTAAGAGAGTCAAGTTCCATTCCCACATGCCAAGCTCCATGACCACTGGAAAACAATCCATTAGCGCCAGCTGCTGCCACTCCAAAGAACACAGAACTGACCCAAGAACACGGTGGTTCCCGCCTGCCATGAGCCAGAACAGTCAGAGACAATAGAAGATGCCAAGAAAATCAGTTAAAAGGATTCTAAAGTAAACCAAGGACCTTTGCTTCTTGAGGAAGTCTTTGCTGCCAAGTTCACCCTCAGGAACCATACAGTGCAATTCAAAGGTAAACAAAAATGAGTTAAGAATTCAGCTTTTCCAGCCTATTTTTAAAAGGCACACTAACAAAGGGGTTGGTACCAGTATTTTTTTTTTGATAAGTATTATATTTTGTTTGTTGTAAACAAAATTTGTAGTTTAGAACTTGAGTGGTCATAAATGCTACACCCTGTAGAGACTGAATGTAAATGAGGTCCAGCCAAGAAAAGCTTGTCTCTAAAACTCACTGTTTCAGGCTTACATTTTCTGGGTTCACATGGAAGCAGCAAATAAATCAAAGTTGTAAACAGATCATATCTAAAGCTCAATCCAATATGGGCCTTTTAAACTGTATGGTCTCACAAATAAGTGGTCATTCAATGGTCAAGTTTTTTATTGTCATGACCCAGGTTTCACAAGGAAGAGATTGTCAGCAAGGCCATGGGATCCATCCCCTGCATGTGTCCTGTTGTTGGGAGAGAAGGCAAGGTGGAGTGTCAGAGCCATGATTTGTGAGTAAGTGATAGGCCAGTGAGGGTAGAACATCAGGGAACACAATCACATTGGTCAGTAAGATTACTTTTTAAATTAGGCTACCAACAAGAAAATCAGGAAGATTTCACATAAAAAAAGAGTTTTTGGCATCTCCTAAAAAATTGGAACTATCTGGTAACAATGAACCCTTTCCCAAAAGAGACATTAGTAGGAATGGAGTTCTGGACCTCACGCTCCAGTTTCCCATGGAACTGATATAAACTACTTTATATACCTACGCACTGACCAGCACTGTACAGTAATCATATTGCAGAGAACTGTAACCTCCATTGAGGGTAGGTAATATATACTATTTTTATTTCTATACAAATTTCACCACAGTCTCCAGCACATATATAGTTTCATCAACTGTGCCTACTAACTTCTAGTAAACTTTATGTAATTAAACACTGCATGAATTCCCTCTTACTTTGCTCTTATCATTTTGAAACACTTTCTCCCCACTTTACATGTGATGTTCCGAAAATTAGCTTCCCCAGCTAATAAGTGGTACAGAATTTGATCCCAAGTTTATTTGACTCCAAAGCAAAGGCGTATGTACAAATAAACAATGGTATAGGAAATGAATTTCTAGTAAAAAAAAAAAATAATGACTGATTGCAAACACTTCCTGGTTTCCCAGATAGGTTTCATTCCCCAACTATAAACAGAAAGTATGGATATTACAGGATCATTGCCTCTTCTACAAATCTCTAAGAATCTTGCATTTAAAGACCAATATTCATCTCCCAAATCTTCAAGTGGGGTTAATTCTGCCATGGGGATTAGTGACCATACTTCAGCTGAACAATTTGAAAAGGAAAACACTGAATTTAAAGCTAACATGCCTTCAATTTGAGATCACAAAG
The DNA here is from genome assembly GCA_019455555.1 of Galemys pyrenaicus. Lineage (NCBI taxonomy): Eukaryota > Metazoa > Chordata > Mammalia > Eulipotyphla > Talpidae > Galemys > Galemys pyrenaicus. Next base: position 1,940,488 of record JAGFMF010011704.1, on the reverse strand, counting down.
GCAAAAAGTCATAGAGGGAAGTCATTCCACTTAATGGGAAAATAAGGATTCTTACCAAGGGGCAGAGCAGTGGAACAAGCACTGAACAACAAACAATCTCTCTCTGGGGCTACATACCAGCAGACTGGTAAATAAACAAATGACTAGTAAAGCTACTTACTTTAAAATACAAAAGGTACTGTCCCCCTTCACAATTTAAAGAGGAACCAGGGCTGTTCTCTGATAAGTCAGAAGTCTAGTAATGCTCTAAGAAAGTCTATCTACAGGGTGGTGCACCTATGAATGTGCGGTAAAGGTAGTGACACTTCAGCATTAGTGCAAAAGAACTACCCACTCTTTTCTCTGGTCTCTTTCTCTGGTCAAGAAAGAGCACAGTAAGAGGAAATTACCCCTCCATTTGTGTCCCTAACCAGACTTCTCAAAGACAGAACCAGTGTCTCACTATAATCACCCAGCACCTCCTATGGCAATTACATAAGCAGGTGTGATGCCATCTTCCCATTCCCAGACTGCAAGCAGATAGTCAAGAAAGAATCACATACAGGCCCATATAGATACATATCTAAATTAGTGCATACTGGAATTTATCATAAAAATGACAGGAAATCAACACCTAATCTAAAGCTTTGAGGGACCAAATCCATGACACACTGCCTCCCAGAGATTTGGCTGCTGCCCCTGAAACAGGTTGAGGCTCAGACTTTACTTTTTGAATATTAATTTGCATGTGAATCATCTGGGAATCTAGTTATTCTGCAAATTCTAGTCAGTGGGTCTCCAGAGTCAACATTTCTCATAAGCTTCCAGGTGTGGCTGATGCTGTAGGTTTATGAACACCCTCTTAACAGCATGGATCTCAGACCTCCAGTGGGGACCCATAACCATCTCTGTTCCTTGCAACCCACATCAAGCTCCAAGGAGCTGAGCCAACGTGTGTCACAGAGGACAAAGCTTGATGTCGTGTGCATTACATTAATTTTTCTTTTATTCCACTCAACATACGATAATTTATCAGCAATCAACTCTAAGGAGTAAGAATTAGTACTGGGTGAAAGCACTTAAAAACACATCTCAAGCTTTCTGAATAACCCATATAGGGGGTCCTGATAACTGGGAGCCATAGACTCCTAGAGGAATCTGATAGAAGCCATAAATACTTTGTCCAAAAATACACACATACTAAAGGTTACTATACTAACATTTCAGAATTATCAAAGATTGTGCCTGAATCTATAAAAGGAAGTAAAGTTCTGTCCTCGAATACGACAAAGATACATGTTAACACTCAGCAAAATTTTTAAAATACGGGCATTTTCCAATACTGTCTCTGGAAACTTAGCACAAATCATGAGCATGCCTACAAACAAGACACATGCCTTAACACAGAGCGAGCTAAAAGAAAAATAAAACTGAAAATGTCAAGACAAAGCCACAACCCTGGAAACAAGGACTGGTTGCTATCATTCCAGTCCACGTTTTCTTAAAAGCACACAAGAAATTGTGTTTGTACCGGCTGTCCACAGAAGGACAGCAGGATGGAGGGTTGGAGAGGAGGAGAAAACAAATTAAAAGGCAAACGGAAAAATAAGCTTGGGAAGGGCTCACTGACTGCTGACAGAATAGACTCCTGAGGTGAAAAACAAATGCAAAGGAGATTTGGCAGAATCCAAAAAGAACATGATCAGAATGAGAAATGAGGCCACAGTCAACTCTCAGCTACCAGTCAGAAACACAGGCAGTAAGACTGACATGTGCGGAGATGAAAAAAGAAAGTTGCTTGGACAGAAGGGGAAAAGCAGACAGTCTGAAGGAGAGAGGAATGAGGAAGCAATTTGGGAGAGTCCTAGTACAGAGGGAAAAAACCTGTAATAGAAGTGTGTAGACTTGCACTCTGGCGTGTGTACACATGCACACACAAGTGTGCATGAAGGCGTGCATGTTACGAGGATGGCAGAAAATCTAACCTAATGCAACCTGACATGATGCTCTGTTTTACAAAAGAGAGACCAACTGGAGATAGGGAAAAACGAACTGCCTAAGCCATTACAAATCAGCTCACAATTACAAACAAAAGCATGCTGGTATGTGGAGAGAACGTACCGGCCCTCACACAAGGGACCCTCCACATTATCAGGCCATCCTACACCTTTCCATGAATGCAGAAAATGATGAGACAGATCATCTTATGTTCCTTTCATCGGCGTCATTTACTGTGCGGATGGGCCACTTCTCTTTGGGGGGCATGAGAAATGGAATAGGGATGAATGTGTCCCACTCCATTAGGTTGAAACCTTGGCTGCATTTGGAAAGTAAGTTTCCTATAATGAGAGGTTGAGGGACAACTAAGAATCTATGGAAGAGTCTAAGAAAGATGTACAGCATGGTTCTTTTCAGCCTGTAATTTCATGCAGAATATCAAATCCTATTATTTGCTCTTCAAAAAGCTCTTGAACATCTCTGCAGGCCTTCCTCCCCCAACAGAATCTTTATACCAAGACAACTGACCACACAAAGCCCAGTCGCTGAGGCATTACAAAATTAATAATGGTAGTAAAGCAGTTACCATTATTAGTGCTCATCCTTTATGTACATATCAGCTCAATTATTGCTCTCCCTGGCCCAGGGGAGGGTGCTACATCTGCACTTTACAGATGAAGAACCACATCAGAGGCGGGAACTCAACTGCCCAAGGTCACAGCTCTAATAAGAGGCAGGGGCAGGATTCTAATGTCACCAGTAGTTCCCAGGCTTTCCACTTCACTACACTGTAGTCACTCAGAAATCTTGTGATGCCAATGGGCAAAAATAACTCACTATAAGCTCCATCTACTAACATGTTAGGTCTGAACAACTTCACAATCGGTAGTATGTGGTGTCCGACAGACATACCTGTTTTCCTCAAACACTTTTCAATATCCCTGGAAAATCTGTGGCTTTCCAGTGGCACCCCATGGGCAACTCAGCACACAGTTTGGAATCCACAGAACTAGGCTTTCATGCCTTGCTCCTTTTGAGGGGCAGAAAGCACCAAAGTGCAATAATCACATGGTCTCTTAACATACATGAGTCACCAGAATGGGGGGGAAAAAATCTGCTAACACCTGCCTTGGGGACCATGAAAGATAGTAACATCTGAGTCCTAAACCCTCACAGAAGGCTTTCCAAGCTTACCTCCTACCAATCTCAGCCCTGGTGGGCATTATAAAAGGAACCACTGAGGCCCTCTGGCCACAGGCACTTTTCTACCTGCTGCAGGCTCTCCCCTGCTTCTCACCCTTCTACCTAGCCATTGCTTGTCTGGGAAGAGGCTCCAGTCACAGACTTGGTTCACAATTCCCTTTGGTCCACGCCCACTCTGTGAAGTTTAAATTGGGTTTAATCCAATTTTCTCATTCTTGGCTACCTTCATGTCTGTCTCCCCCACCCCTTTGGTTATGAATTCTGCAGGGCGGCACTGGTATCTTACTCATCTTGCTGACTTCCTCAGAGTCTATGCCGTGAATGGTACATAGTCTTTGCTGAGTTTTAATTAAGAATGGAAAAAGAGGATGATGGATTGTTTATGGAACCACAAGAAGGATTTGGAAGTGTAAGAGAAAATGAATGTTATAGACTGACGGCATTGATGCCCCATTTAATGGTCTACTTGAATCTATGTCCCTTGCAGTCAGACTCTGTGGCAACTCCCATCAAGTAAAGTCTCTATCCTGAGCCTTTTAAAAAATGAACTGGCCCTGCACTGTGCTTTGGCTACAGTGCAGCAGTCAGTTTACTGGCTCAGAGCCCAGGCCTCAAAAGGCCTTCTTTGCCTGCTTCTGCTTATCCTCTTAGAACCACATGATTAACCTGGGCTAGTCTGATACAGGAGGGCAGTCCATGTGGAAAGGAGCTCAGCTGTCCCAGGTGAGACCATCCTGGACCATAGTCAGCCAGCCCATCACCCAAACCTGTAAAAAAGCCCAGCTAAGATGAGAAGACTGATGCCCTAGTGCTATGAATGAACACAATGGAGACCCAAAGAACCACCCGACTGAGTTACAGACTCCTGAGCACCCATAAAGATGTATGGTGCCAGACCACTAAGCGGTAGAGTAGCTATTAATGTGGTTATAACTAATAAGGAATAAATAAAGAGCCCAACAAATAGCAATGGCATCCCAAGGTAGGGGCTATCTTTGTTCTGCGCCACACTGAAAACCACAGTTCTTAAGCACAGAATGGCAACATATTAAGAAGTGTATCATGGTCTCTTTTAAGGCATTTGAACAAAACGCTTCTGACTTGGGATTCACTTGAAATTGAGATTCACTTGAAATCAAGTGGACTGTCACCCTCATGTGTGATACTACCACCGTGCATTCTTTGGTCAGAAAAGGAAGGAAGGCATGAGAGGCAGGAAGACCAGAACCCATTTCTCCTTGTATCTCATGGTAGCCTTTAACAATAGTAACAGTGAACACTTACTGCCTATCTTATCTACCCTCTAAGCACATCCCCTCCTGTGAACCAGCTCTCAACAAATGGAAACAGTTTCTGGTGATGGTGTCAAATATTTTTTGGAAAAGAACAATAAAAAAATTCTCAGAAAGTCCATTTGTCCCTTCAAATTTCTATGTTTCTCCCCCTTCAGTCAACAAAATGTCTAGTTCTTCGTACAGAATTGAAGACACAGGTGTGTCTCTGCCTTCATGTAACAACATCAGAGAGACCTTTTAAAAAGCCCTCTTCTCCTACCTGGCAAAGGTCAGATATAAGCCCAGCCTTGTTCCTTCTAATATGACAGAAATTCATATTAGAATTTCTGAGGGCACCTGCTGCACTTGTGGATGGTGCATTGTCTTGCCACCATGTACTTCTGCTTGAGGGCCGCTCTCTGCTCCATTTTTAGCTATCCACACTTACTTACCTTACCCTTTCCCAGGTAACTCTAGTCTAGTCATGCAATCACTAATTTCATAAGCTATATAAAATGGAGAATCAAATGAGGTTAATGGGATAACATAACAATCCAAGGTCTGGCACAATCCCAGGCACCTAGATCAGATCAAAAGATTTCTTCAAACTACACTCAACCCCTTTTGCCCAATATAATGCCACACTTGCAACAACAACAGTGTGAATCCTGAAGTCATATCCCCCAAACACATACTTACTCAACTTACACCTAAGACCGTACTGGGTATGATTGATGTAGGACCCCTGAGGGCCCTACCAACATCCAGGAACTTATCCCTAGGAGGGACACCAACCTCCTACAGTCTACAGGACAGTTAATGAGAAAGTAAGTCACTGAAGTCTGCTCAAATTAATCTTCTCTGAAGCCTACAGTAACTATTTTCTGGTAAAAGCATCCCAATGATAAGCAAGACTCCAGTCTTGTACACACTAGAGCTCTCATCTGTTTAGCTGACGCTTAACTGTCAAATACCACGACCCAACCTCCCCACTCTAGAGACTTCTCTCAGACCTCCCTCATTCACTGAGCACCGGAGATGATCCCTAGAGCAGAAAAGGTAAAGGCAGCAACATAAACTTTGCCAAATCTCTATTCATTAACTTCCTTCTTATTCTGGGTAAAACTCTTAGGGAAACAGCCAAAGAAAGAATCATATTACCCACTTACATAAGGAGACTACTAGGTCTCTTTAACATTCTTGACCAGGACTACTTTCTAGTTAAGCCTTCATTTTACTTCTGGATTGTCACAGCAAATTCTGCATTTCATAAAATTGCCTCAGTCAACAACAACAACAAAAAAATCTCAACTCTGATAAAAAAAATAACACCATGGGCCATGGTTGTTCTTTCCATTGTCAAGTGGTTCTGAGCGACTTCATCTTCATTTTTCTCTTTGCAATCCCTCTACCCTGGAAGTGTATTGGATTTCATCAGGGGAATTTCCCACTCAAAACCTGAAAATCAACTTTGGTCTCACAGGACCTCCATGTGATAAAATTTCACTGATTCCCCAGAAGAAGACATAAGTGTCCAGGGTTGGTGCTAATAAATTCAGTCAAACCAAATTAAACGGATTTATTTATACTTTCTTCCTCACATCTACTGATCTCACAAAAAAAAAAAAAAAAACAGTATGAGAACAGACTGTTATACAGTATAAGACACCAACTCTACGCTCCTCTCTTTTCCACAGTAACTGAGAGATGATGGGATCTGTAAGAACATATCAGCCTCTGTGGTCACCATGTAGAAACAGTGAAGATTATAAAATCCATGATAAACACACAGCTAAATTGTTAGAGTGTAATCTCCATGCAAAGGGGAGGTTCTCTATTCCCTTCCCCACGTAATGAAGGATAAAGTTGAATAGGGAGAAGCTGATGAAACTTTGGAGGAAGCACGTGGAGCAGAGACCATGTGATGAAATGTGATGTGATGAAAGCCCACGTGCTTCTCAGCTTTGGACTTGCACCAGGACTTGGGCACATGGAGTAGTCATGGAGAGATACTTAGAAGAAATGTGGGTGAGCTCAGCGGGGAGGCCGACAATGATAGTCATTACACTGATCTGTGTTTTGTGTCTTCCATCCCAGACTTGCACAGACCGTTGTGCACTTTCCTATGGCTCCTTTGAAAGAAGGTACCTTAGACTTGTGGCAAGCTTTGTGCCTCAGGGGCCTCACTTTGAGCCAACTGTGTCTGGCTGGGCATTTACTCAGGGGATGGGTAACTTTGGGTGTTTATTGGGAAATTAGCATCTTTCTTCTCTTCCCCCTCTATGCACATTATTCTATTAAAATTCTTTCACATTAACAGTATGCTCTGTCCTTATGTGGCAGATAGTAGAACCCACAGAGTGTGCAAGTTTGAAGGACTCATCATATCCCTCGGCTTGCACACTAACAAAAGCACATAACCAAGACCTTCAGAATCAAATAAAGGATGGGATTAAAATACACTTGCCAGAATGGTTATGGTAAAAATGAGAGAAATACCCAGTGTAGTGAAAGAAGGAAGCTCTCATATACTACTGGTCAAGCAAACTTGATGCATCTACGTAAGTGGTAGTATTCATAAGGCTGAACATCTGGAGCGCCTATGATAGAACCATTCCACTTCTAAGTATACACACCATTGTATTTTGGACCTATGTCCACTAAGAACCATATACTAGAATGTTTCCATTAGTACTATTCATAATAGTCAAATACTAAAAAAACGCAAATGCTCAATCCACAAGTTGCGGCATATTCACTTGCTGAAATTCCACAGCATGGTCTGAAGAATGGGGATGTCTGGCCTGCTACAGATAACGATACAGGTTAATTTCGTCATTCTACTACTGAGCAAAAGAAATAAAACCAAAACATAATACATGTGCTTTTGAGTCACAAGGCAAGTTAGGGTTAATTAGGCAGCCTCAGGGACAGTACAGACAGGGACTTCAGGAGAGGTAAATCGGCTTCTGAGATAAGGACAGTAAATTCTAAGAAATGCTAACCAAAACATACTCCAGAGATGAGATCAGAAAGTCCAGCAAAACTAAACGACAGTAAAACTTAAGAGAATAAGACCTCAGACAGGGGAGGTAAACGCTAAGAGCTGGGAAATAGGATGATAGAATTTAGGATAGAGCAAAAAAGGTTTAAATATCCCCTACATATAGGCCCATAACGGCGTCTTCTGCCCCACCTTGGCATCGCTGCCTTTGAGTCTTTGCTCTTGTTCTTTTTCCTCTAGATAAATTTTTCTTTAAATAAACTTTACTTTCTTGAACAGAATTTGTTTCTCTCTGCTTACTTATCTAAAATGTCTGTGAATTCCTTTTTATGGCTTTGTGGGACAAGAACCTGTGGTGGTTCAAGGGCTAAATTAATAGCACATCACTTTCATTTATAGACACAAAAGGATATCAAATCAACTTATGCTGCTGGAGGTCAGGAGAGTTACTGGGGAGGCAGAACAGGTAGCGATCACGGAGACGCAGACGCCTGAGGAGGTTCTGAAGTATTAGCAATGTTTGTTTGTTATTCTGGGTAGTTAGGTGGTGTGTACACTTTGTGGAATCTCATCAAGCTACAAACATGTCATGTGTTTTTCTGCATGTATATTACACTTGTTTTCTTCATAAGTCACAACTTGCCTCAATGATTATCAAAATGTTGAGCAGATCTTGGTTCTCAATGATGGCAACTCTTGAAAACTTTCTAATTAACTCAAGCACTAGGTGACTGCAGGTCTTGGGCAAAATCTCAGTCTCTATACGTCCCCATATTTGGATTTAAAAGTTGATTGGGCAAAATGTTGGCTCAAGTTTCATCACAGCTCTTGAAGCCTGATTATCCCCTCCTCATCTATTCCTCCATTTGTGGCCTTTATCAGGTGCATCAGAACCACAGATAGATGTTGGATTAGAGTTCATCTGGGGCCTGAGAGCACACGATACTGATTTTGTTTATCAGTATGAACACCACAAAGGGGAACCCAAATCTTGGTGTCGGGTATGTTAAATGTTGCCCCAAACCAGCCCAATATCTGATTAGACTAAATGCCACTTTACCACCTGGACCACCTATTGACCTGTAATTTCAGCTCAATCATCCAGTATGTCAGTATGCTGCTTCTTTTTCTCCAAGAAAATGAGGTGAAGAGATGCAAAGTGATACTTTTACCAAGGTCAGCAGCAAAGTTTTTCTGAAAATAAAATGCAAATATTCAAAAGGCCTGCCCAGACAAGTTTCTTCCATAGAGCAAAATAGAATCTCAATGTCAAGAAGAAGATGAGTCAAACATTTCACATAAGCATCATCTTCAGCAAATCAGCATTCTAGCCAAGGAGAGGGCAGCATTAAGCTGGTTCATTTACCACCATCACTCAAGAGACATGGAAGTCTCAAGGTCTGATTGACATCTTTCCGTTCCCAAGAAAATCAAAGTTTAATACATTACAATTGGGTAATAAAAGGTGTGTTTCTGGAGAGGAACAAGAAAATGGAAAAGAAAGAACCAAGATTGTAAGTCTTCCCTGTGATTTTTCCACGTAAAACTAGATTCTTAATTTCTGAGGTTGGAGATGCTCCAAGTTCCAAAGAACTTTGATTTTATGTTCTTCCAAAACAAAACATTTTAAGGTACTTGGTGCTATTATACAAATAAGCCAATCCCATGCACAATCTCATTAACCCCAACAAAGATACAAAAATAAAAGACAAGTGGCTGCTAGCAGGACAGGTGTTAGTCTTTCCATGCATCTGGTCCCTTCATTCAGAGGGAATAGAGACCACCAAGCAAGAACTGACAGTGATGGCAACATTGGGTCTTTCCTTATTGATTTGCTCTGCTATTTAGTTCTTTTATTTTTCCCAGAGTCTGATAAAAAGATCAAATTGTATTAAAACAGAAAATCCAATGGAAAAACAAAAGTATTTTTAATATGCTTAAAGTTCAGTCCAATTAGATAATTATATTTATTAAATGTTTGCTTCCCTTGGGTATGAGTTATCTGACTTGCCTAGCCTCTGGTCAAGGCCCCATTTTGCCTTACACACTTCATGTAGAAGTAATTTCTTCCTTTGCTTTTTTCTCCAAATGGAATTAAGAAAGAAGTTTTGGTGTATATACATATCTATGTTATTTATATTGCAAATATTAGTATAAGTAAATGTGACCTTTTGTCTGTTGGGAATAAAGGCATTTCCACTACCTGGTTGGTTCACAGATATTCTACTTAAAATCTCTGAACAGCTCATCAGCCATCCTTTTCACTGCTGAACCTCACAGAAGTCTGGTGGAAGACTTGATCAAAGATTCTTTCTCTCTTGAGTACCAAACCCCAGAGAGTCACCCCCTTGCCACCCCACTCCCCCCGAGTACAACCTACTATGGCACACATACTATGGAGAAATTCATTTTATTCTAATTGTTAAATATTTACTTCAACATGCACAAGCACAACAAATCAAAAGATTTGTTTGCAGTCAAACAGGATAACCCCAAATTAAAATCAGTGAGTTGACTTAGAAGACAATGGAAGAAAAATATGTAAAGTAGCTAGTACAGACTGTAAATTGAATATAATAAAAACGACACCTGAAGTTTGGAAAGTACTCATCAATTTAAAAAGAAAAAACAACAAAGTTCAGCCAAGATTCAGAAAGCTCTGGGAATTTCTGAATGTGCCTTGTCCTTGGGGATTATTCTGTACCTTCCACAAGCAGGCCTCGCTAGAATGACAGTCACACAGTTGAGAATTACGACAGTGTAACAAATGTGAAATTTTTTAGAAGTAGAATACAAAGGTCTTCCAGTCTTCAAACAAGTGTGGCCACTGTTATGATCAAGATTCATGAAGCTTTAAAAACTGCATTTTGACACACAAGCCAACATGGCAACAGAGTAAAAGTAATCTTTCCCCTAAAAACCACCTGAGCTGTGGAAAATCATTTCGCCAAGCCTATAGGCACCAGACTCCTGAGGTGTGCTTGGTGGCAGGCAGAAGACAGTCAATGGTCAGGTACAAAAACAATGTCTGCCATGGAAGCCTGGAGTCTGAGCCCAGGGACTCCACATGAGACTCTGGGAAGACAGGTCTTTCCAAGTTCATGGCTCATTACTGGGCTTTTAAAATCACTTTTACATCTGGAAAAAGCAAATGGTCAGCATCTCCGGAAAGCAACCGTCTTTTTAAAAATAGGATCATTGTGGAGTTCACAGTGTGTCTTGAGAGAAAAACAACCTGGAGGCCACAACAGTGAAGTCTGGGAAGCTCAGGTAGTTGGAGGACGAGAAAAAACAAGTCAGGGTAATCTTAGAGGGGCGAGTTAGGTTCCCCAGAGGGAAAGACCTATTTCTTCACCTTATGAATGGTTTTTACATCATTGCCCCCAGTGGCAGGCAGAAAACAGGTCCCCAAAACATCCTTATCTGTCTCCCCGGAACCTGTGAACATATTAACTTATATGGCAAAGAGGAACTAAAGTCACAAATGAAATTAAAGTGCTAATCATAAAACCTTAAAATAAAACGGTACTGGATTATCTAGGCAGGTCCAATGTAATTGAAAAGGTACTTATATGTGGACAAGCAGGCACAAGAGTCAATGTCTAAAAGGTGTCTAGAACAGCTCTAGCTTTGAAGACAGAAAAGAGCCATGCAGTAAGGAATGTGGCCACCTCCATATGCTGGAAAAGGTCTAGAAACATTGTCTCCTTAGGTCTCCAAGCTGGCCCTTCTAAAACCAAAATTTAGCCCCCCGAGATTCTGGATTAGTTTCCTAAAGCTGTTATGACAAATTGCCACAATTTGGTGGCTTAAAACAATGGCAACTTCTACTTTCACAGTTCTAGAGTTCAGAATTCCAAATCAGTTTCCCTGGGTGGAAATCAAGGTGTTGCCAGGAGGTGTTGCCAGGTTGTGGTCCCACCAGGCGGCCCGGGAACCATCAGCTCTGTGTTCCTCCAACTTCTGAGCGGCTACCTGCACTCCTTGGTACATAGCAATAGCACTCGTCTCCGCTTCCAAGGTCACAATGCCTTCCCCTTTTCTGTCTCTGTGTAATCTGCTCCTGCCTTTCTGTTGTAAGGACATTTGTGATGTTATTTCAAGCCCACTTTGATAATCTAGGAGTCTCCCCTTAATTTACATCAGCAAATTAAGTCCCTTTTTCCATAGAAAACATTTCCAGGACCTAGGAGTTACAGCCTGAAATCTCAGGAGGGTGCTGATCATCTTACTATAAAACACTTCAGGCTTCTGACCTTCAGAACTACAAGATAATAAACTTATGTTGTTTTAAGCCACTAGGTATGGTAATTTGTTGCAGCAGTGGTAAGAAATTAACTCACTCCCCTTATCTCCCAAATGGGAGATCAGCACAAGGCCGGATGAGAGGAAGAACCTAGCCTGCCCGCTACTCACAGATGATCCTTTGAATCCAATACTGTCCCTCTTACCCACTGGTAAGCTGGATGTAAAAGGATGCTAAGATTCAGCAGTACCTGGCCACTGACAGCTTCAATAATCACCTTTCTCTCTTTCCTTTCACCTATCACAAGTTTGTTAATAAATTTTATGGTAATATATAAAGCAAATCCTAGGAGGGAGAAAGAACTGACATTCATTTCAGAGAACTTCTCTTAATGATAATGAGTACACGCCATCCACAAATGTCAAAGGGCTTTGCTCACAAAGCCTATAATCCCTACCACAAATAGAAGACCATGTAAGCACCTAAGGGACAACATTCCTTAATTAGGAACAGCCTCTTCAGGTAGCTTTCCTAGCATTAGAGGGGGGAACATCACACTTCTAAGAACCTTTTACCATTCCTTCTCAGGCTGTGTTACACTACTAGCTTTCTGTCATTTGTAGAATCTCAATTTTATACAACTGCTCCTTTTCACTTACTTACCTTCAGGACTCTACAGCAACCCCCTAGATTCCCCCAGAACTCACCATGCTGGGAGACCCCAAGACTTTGCTGTGCCTGCCTCCCTTCCCCTTGCCTCCAACCAGTCTTCATCCCCACAGGGCAGCTGGTTGACTTTGTAAAGTATAAATCAGCTGTCACACTCAGGTATAAATTATCGAGAGGTTCCCAGACTACACTCAAACTCTAAGAACTTGACCATGATCTTCCCCATCTCGCCACTGCCTAATCGTCAACCTCTATTATCTTTCTACTTACTACATACTAGCCTTCCATTCTCTTCTAGAACAAGCCAGGCTTGTTCCCATTTAAGAATCTTTGTACTTTCTGCCTCTACTGCTATGAATGCTCTTCCTCTAGATCTATGCATCCTCTTCCCTCCCTGAATCCCTACCTCAAATGTTTAATTCGTCACCCATGATTAGAGAACTCAACCTCTCAATCACATGTTTTCCATGCTTCTCTGTTTCATTGTTTGGGTTTTTTTCAAAGCACTCAGAGAGATCTGAAACAGTCTGTTAGTGCAATGAGTGATTTTCTCCTAGTAGAGCACATATCAACAGATGGAGGCAGAAAGAGTCCTGCCCTATCTCCTCCTGAGACATACCAGAATCACAGCACAAGCAGACCATCTAGAACAATGTCAACTCACCTCCATCTCTTTGGTTTTAATATGCAGTAATTTTCTGGTTCCCAATAGGAATAGAATCATGAACTCTCTGTGGGGGGTTTTCCTTTCTTTCTCAATCCCTATCCTGGCTTCTTTGCTCTCATTGTAGATGTTCCCCATTCTCTTTTCCACCAGTCAGCTGGCTCTCCAACTGTCCCCTTCAGGTTGCTTCTGCTCCTTTATAGACCTCTGGCTTGCCAAGGCTCCCACTTAATCCCAGGATATCAGCCTCTTGCCAAGTCCTAAATTTTCTTCTAGTCTCTCAATTCAACTTCCTCGAAGATTGTCTCACAGTCTAGAACAAGGACACTCAGGCAGAAATTGCAATTTCCAGCACTGAGATGAACACTACCAGCAATCATAAGAACAAATGCATCTTCTCATTCACTTTATACCAGAAGATGAGTACGTGACCACATGACCCTGCAAAGGGTGGGAGGGGTGTCAAACCCAACAGATGGCAGAAATCATGACGATATGGGAAAGGAGTGTTGGTATGAATAAGAATAAAGATTAGAAGGGGAGAGCATCTTCGTGTAAACAACATGATTAAAAACAAGCAGGGAAAGGACACGTCTGATCCATTCATAAGTGCTTGTACAAAACCTCACTCTTAAATGCAAGGCTTCCTCGTGGCCCACGTACAACAACTCCAATTTCTGCCGGGTATTAAATATGCTAGAGGGGTTTTGTTCATGACAGATCTCATGCCTGCAGCATACTCACAACTTAACTACCAGCCCATTTTTCAGGTGAAGAAATGCTGAGAAATGTACAGGCTGGCTTATCCACAAGGACTGGCATACACAGTGCCTAGGGCCCATAAAACTTTCAGGGGCCCAGGAAAATGCTTTCATTCTTTTAAAATCAGAAAGAAAATGAATATAATCTACCCTGACTGTAGTCATATAAAATACGATTTTCAATATTGTTTTAACAGAGGAAGGCATCTACTAAACTCAAGGGCGCCGTGCCCCTGGAGTCATGAAATGGGCCAGGAATGATGGAGGGATGTGCCTGCAGTGACAAATAGCAAGCAGCTGCCAGGCAAGACCAGCCCTCACCCTCTTTTAGAACACCACCTCATCCTTTCACCCTTGGTATCTCTAGAGCTTTAGAATGCTGCTGTGTGTGAGCATTTTGAAAACACTTTTTTCTTTTTAATTCAAGAATCACAACTAGAAGTGTACCTTACAGAATCTCTGAAAATCTTTCCTCCTGTGACTAATCCTTAGGTGACTTGTAAGACCAAGTGTTCTTGACAAATATTAAAATAGGCAGCCTCAGTGTTTCCTATCCTTAGAACATCCCTGAGAGCATTCCAGGCAAATAAAAACTGACAGTGTCAAGTGGTATGTCTCCAAGCCTGTACCACTCCCAGGGGCTGCATGAGATAGACCAGGGGTGCTCCTTAAAATGCAGCCTCCACAGCCCATCCCATACCTGCTGAATCACCAGGGTATGGGTATAACCCAGAAATCTGCACCCGGTATCAGCACCCTGGGGTATTCAGACCTGCTGTGACATTTAATACCCATTAATCAGGATCAAAGATGGGTACAAATGTCTTTTTTACATTGTGTTAACGTATTCTAAATTTTCCCAGAATGCAACCCTCATGTACAATAAGCCATGAACGTACTTTGTTTTGTTCTGTACTTTATCACAAGCTATTAATCATTTTTCAAAAAATCTTATCACTAATGACAATGCCACATCTAGAATATACGTCATCAAATCAAGCCTGTATTTGGAATTGTTGCATTTAAAGATGATTTTACCAAAATGTGCAGGGATCTGGCAAGTTCATTTTGTTTTCTTAGCTGGGTGCTAGCATTTACATAATGAAATAACTATTTTATTTGCATTCCATCCTTTTTTCATTTTTATTAGTAAGGAAATTGCATTGATTTTTTTTAAAATTGTGTCTGCTGGTACATTATATTACCTGTGACATACATTCAGGATGGCAAAGAGAACATTACAAAATAATTGTTATGAAGGCAAATAATGGGCCTTATTGAATTAATATTGATTTTGAAAGATCCTGCTAAAGTCATGTACATCACTGATCTCACAAGTAGGGGAGGTCCCTAAGGACTTTCTCTACCCACTCACCCTCCTCCGCATACAAAAAAAAAGA
This sequence comes from Galemys pyrenaicus, assembly GCA_019455555.1. Lineage (NCBI taxonomy): Eukaryota > Metazoa > Chordata > Mammalia > Eulipotyphla > Talpidae > Galemys > Galemys pyrenaicus. The sequence continues at coordinate 1,925,290 of JAGFMF010011704.1, read as the reverse complement.
AGAAAAAAGAAGTGAATTAAGGAGGGCTAGGGGGGGAGTGAGCTATGCTACTGAGTCAGATATCCACAGCAGTATTCCATGCCAGGTACTGAGCCCTGGACCAGCCACAAGGCAGAGACAAGAGAACAATAAACAAAACTCTGGCCAATAGTATTTTGGGCAGGGAATGGAAGACACAGATTCCAATTACTGACAAATCCACGCTCCTGGGTTGGGTGATTTCAAAGATGTTCAATTATAATAATGATTACAATGCTTTGAAACTAGGTGCATGTATTCATTAGCATCAATCAACCGTTGTATTAATAATCATAGAAAGGGAGGTAATTAACTTAGGAACCATACCAAACCAGGGCAGCCTGCACTATAGACAGCAAACTACATATTAGCATAGCAGAGTTTAAGTCTAAGTGCTCATCAGCAGCTTCTGGAGGGAGGAGTACTCACTGCGCGCATATAAAGAAAAAGAAAGAAGCAGGCTCTTGACATGCGAGACATGAATTCCTGAGCTGTGTGGCAGGCCACCAAAGCCATCTCAGGCAACCATTCTACTTTTTCATTAGCACTGTGACTATCACCTCCCACCAACACCTGCCTCAGGAGGTCTGACAAGCACAAGTTATCCTGAAGACAGAAGGAGAAAGGGTTAGAAGATAAAAATCAGGCCACCCTGACCAACGCGGTCACAAGTTAACTGGGTTAACAGAAGAGGTGACTTCCTTTCCAAAGGCCTTCCTGAAGTTTCAAAGGGGCACTGGACTGTCTACTCTTCCTCTCCTGCTCCCCATCATTCCATCTCCTTTTATCTGCTAGAGCAAATCACTACATGCAGCAAATCATAGCTAGCCATATTTTGAGTCCGTTGGCTTTCTTTCTGTACTCACACCTCCCTTTGCTTACCTCATTTGGGGCTGTGCCTGTGGTGTTCTATCTCCTCTTCTACTGCTTTCCTGTAACTTATTCCCATGGCTCATAAAACCTTAAGTGTCATGTGTTACATAGCATAATACAATACAACACCACTGGAACTTAACTTATGACACTGCCTGGATTTACAAAACAATGTGAAAATAAATTATGTGAAAGAATATGAAAAAAGAGACTTTCTAGACTTTTTCTAGAACACTGCTATGTTCTAGTAAGTAGAAGGAAGAAGGGGAAATAACTTGATTATGGGCAAAGTATAAGATAAAAATACCCCACCCCATCCCCACTCCACCATCTCAAAGAAATAAACAGGATTCCTTGCTGCTTCCATGACACCTAGACTAACCTTTACAAGATCCCTTTACACATTTTGTGTCTACTGCCTCACAGGTCAACCTGCCTCTACTAGATCAAAGAAGCCCTATGAAGCTCAAGACTATAATCATTTACAAAATAGCACCAGGAATAAAGTCAGGCACAAAGTGAGTGTTTAATAAAGGTAAATGGACCAATGAACAGAAATGATACATTCCCCAAAACTGAGTATTTTTTTCCATTTCATTTTATTAATTTTTTTCATTCTAAAGTAGCTCACAGAAAATTCTGCCTTTGTCATAACATAAACCATGCCGTGCATTTCATAATATAACCTTTAAGATTTTATGAACTCTGAAATAATTTACAGGAACAGTAAGAGAAGAGAGAACAGCTTAGGCACATCCAAATGGGGAAAGAAAAGTGAGAGCAGGATATAGAAAGAGACCCACAGACTGGGAATATGAGGTACACTGCTATGTTCTAGGCATACCTTACTCAATTTCTATTTCCTCTCACCACACCAGGCAAAGTCAAGAAGCAGCATGAGTCTATACAACACAGGGACAGGTGGGGGAGTTGCCTGTTCCAATGACTGGTTAGTCCCCAGATTCTCCTCTTCTCCTCAAGTGAACCTATTCCCTAAGACACAAACTAGGCCAAATAATAACCCTGCAATGTCCAAGTGAAAGGAAGAGCTAAACATGTGTCACTTTGAATTCAAATCTAGAATCTGAGACAGGCTGAAGGCTAGGTCTCTTGTACCAAACAGTTAAGTCAAGTTGTGAATAAAAAGGCAAAATTCTTGAAGGAAATTTAAAGTACTATTCCAGTGAACACACATATGGGAGGAAAGTGGAACAGCTTTAATGTTGAAATGAAGCACACTGAAATAGTCTGAACAGGAGAGCAAGCCAGTCTTAACATTCCTTTAAACGAATGCCTAATCCAGAGCAAGACTAACTCTGCTATGAAGATTGAGAAAGGTGAGGAAGCTGAAGAAGAAAAGTCTAAAGACAGCAGTTTTTTTTTTTTTTTCTTGAGATTTAAGGAAAGAATCAATCTCAGAAGAAAGAAGGGCAAGGTGAAGTAACAAATATTAAAGTAGAAGCTTCAGCAAATGACCCAGGTCTAGCTAAGACCACTGATGAAGAGAGTAACACTATACAATATACTTTCAATATAGGGAAATGGCCTTCTGTATGCAAAAGATGCCATCTAGGACTTATCAAAACTAAAGAGGAAAATTCAATGCCTAGTGTCAAAACTTCAAATAGTAGGATGATTTTTGTTAGGGACTAATATAGTTGATGGCTAAATTAAAGCCAATGTTCATTTACTATTCAAAATATTCTAGGGCCCTTAAGAACTATGCTAAATCAACTCTGCTATTACTACAAGAATGCACAAAGCCTAAATGACAGCACATTTGTTCACCATAGGGTTTACTAAATATTTTAAGCTCACTGTTGACAACTACTGCTCAGACAAAGATTCTGCTCAAAATGTACTTGGTTACCCAAGAGCTGTGATAAATGTTCTCACACCCACAAACATAACATCATTTCTGCATCCATCGATCGAGGAGTTATTTGATTTTCAAGTTTTACACCATTTAAGAAATACATTTAGTAAGGTTATTGATGCACAGACAGTGATTCCTTTGATGGGTATGGACCTCTTCTGGAAAGAGGTCACCATTTTAGCACCTTTATAGCACATCCACCATCACATTTGTGATTCCTGGGAGGATGTCAAAATAGCAACATGAAAGTTCTTTCCAACCGTCATGGATGGTGTTTAAGGATTCCAGACTTTAGCGGCAAAGTATCTGCAGATGTGGTAGAACTACAGAGTAAGAATTACAAGTGAAAGCCACAGATGTGCCCAAATTGCCACAATCTCATGATAAAACTTCAAGAATGAAGGGTTGCTTCTTATGGCTGAGCAGAAAAGCAGTTTCTTGATATTGAATCTACTGGTAAAGATGCCGTGAACACTACTGAAATGACAATAAAAGATTCAGAAAATTAGTTGATCAAGCAGTGTTAGAGAAGACTCAATTTTGAAAGAAGGTCGACTGGATAAAATGCTATCAAACAGTAACTCAGGCTATAATCTTTTGTGAATGAGAGATTCAACTTATGCAGCAAACTTTATTGCTGTCCTATTTTAAGTAACTGCCACAGTCACCCCTGTCTCCAACAACCACCACACCTTGATCAGTCAGTACCTATCAACATAGAAGCAGGAACTTCCTCCAACAAAAAGGCTATGACACTGAAAATTCAGGTGATGATTAGCATTTTTTAGCAGGGCATCTTTAAATTAAGGTGTGTACATGTACAACTTTATCACACTGGTCTGGAACTGAACCCACAGCATTTCTGAAATAAGCCCACACAGCTTCTTCTGAGCAGACAGAGGCCTTGATCTTGAAGGATGAATCTATTAAGGCAGCGACAATGGTGTGTCATGTCACTTGTACGAAGAGAAAAAATTATGCAGCCAGGTACTTAGAATTCCAAGGCCCACTATGAGTAGGCCAGCCAGAATACTGGCACTGTAACAAATGGAAGATCATTTACAGAGTCTTACTAGAGCTGTCCTCTTCATTACATGACTTCCCATTACAGTTAAGAGCAATTTGAAACTCCTCAGCCTAGCAAGAGTTGTCTTTCTGCTACTTCCTCAACCTCATTTCATCTAGCCAAACCTTAATTTCACTCTATCCTCATAAGGTCTCTGTGCATGCTTTGTCATGTGCCTAACGAGTCCTTTCCACGGCTGAGTACTCATTCCTCAATGCACAATTCCAATGTAGGAGACCAGGTCACCCTTGACCATTTTATAGACTGCATTTCGCCCTAAACTTTCCCATTCTTTCATAAGCATGTAAATATCTGAAGTTATCCTGTATATTCAGTTTATCAGTACATAAGCAAAACAAGTTTTTTTCACCATTGCTTCCATAGTGATGAAAAAGGGGCCTGAGATACTGACTTGCAGTAAGCTGAGCTTACATGATGACATTTAGGGGACAAAGGGCAAAGAAAAAGGGGACCAGTGACATCACTAATTGACCCACGAAAAATAGCTATGCTCCTTTAAAGAGAGCATCACCACAGGAGCAAGTGGCATTTCCAGAAATCAAAAAGGAAGATGTCGGGGACTTCCAGACAGCCCTGGCTGAGGCCTTCAGGCTTCAGGCTACATTGCCTTGGCAGAAAATCTGTTAAAATCCTTCAAGCATGACTATTAGCAGTGGCCTTACAAGGTCAGTCGTTCATATATTTCTGAAATACTTCTCACATAGTTGTGAATTTGTCAGCCTTGCTTGTGAGGGGATTTGAGGAGGGGGAGATCATTGTCAAAATAAGTCTTACTGCTCTCAGCAAACGAGTACATAATCGATTCTTAATTTCAAAGACACTGACCTGTAACAAAGAGAAAATAAATACTAGGTATTCCAGAAACATGCTTCTAGTCAATGGTTTTAAGAGTCTAATTGTGCGTGAGGTATTATTTTTGTCAGACCATGTTCATGCCATCTGCTCCACTTCCATATCCAGGGCACTCACATGGTACCCAATCAAAACCTAAGTCTTTCAAACAGGACTAGAGAGCAACAATGGATGTAAGTCATTATGTAGAGGCATTTTTCAAGCAAAGCACTGAGTAATCTTCCCAAAGATGAAGGTTCAAATAGTAAGAAATGAGAAAAAAAACAGCAAAGAATTCCAGATAAGCCCAAGATAAAAGCCTGAATGTCGGGCCCTCCCTGGTGGCACAGTGGGTTAGGCAACGCACTATGAGGCAAGCCACAGCCACTGCAGCACGAGTTCGATCCCTGCTGCCGGCCAGGGAGGGGAACCACATGGTGTGGCAGACCTCTCCTGCTGTACCCGCTGCTCTCCTCAGCAGTGTGCTTCGTTTGATCTGCCTGTTCTGCTCCCCGCTCTGTCTGTGGTGAATCCTCTCACCCCCCTCCCCCAACACACCTCTGGCCTGTACCCCAGTGCTTGTATGCATAAATAAATAAATCTTTAAAAAAAAAAAAAAAGCCTGAATGTCTATAGTCGCAAAACCACAAACTAAGTAATGAAATAATCCAATGGTCAGGTGGAAATCACAGAAGGCTGACGTTAAAGAGCACTTGGATCAGCACACAGAACTAAGTAAAATTCATTGTTTTTCTAATAGGAATTTAATGCTCTATCACCACAGTGTGAATGGAAGAATGAGGTACAGGCTACCATTTTTAGAAAACAGAAAGTAAAGCAAGCAAGCAAAATACAGCTGCAGTCGGCAGCCAGCCCTAAACACCAGCTTCCATCAGAGAGTGGCCAACAGTCCACAGGTGCCACAAGAGGGAAGCCGCTTTCAGGCAACAGCTGAAACACAGTTTTTACCATTTTGTGCAGACTTGCTCTAAGACCTTAGCCTCATCCTGTGAAATCTCCTCTTACGGGACATACAAGCTTCTGAGTCCTGCCAGGAGACAGGAAAACAAACTGCCCTTCTGTGAAGATGGAGGGTGGAGTACAGAAAAAGAAATGCAGTTAAGAAAGGAAGGGAATTCAGTACTCTAAAAACTTAGCCAAATTATGTGGAAAAGATTTCCCTAAGAGACACAGGCTTAGCATAAAACCCGAGAATGGAGTTTAATGTTTACTTTCAAATCTATCACCAATTTTGGAAGATATGAAAGTATTTAATTTCTTTGAAATGATACACATGCAACATTTCCTGGTGTGCTAATTTTTACCTTCTGTTAACCAAAATGTTTTAAGACAACTTAATATGCCATGAGAATACGTTTCAAGGGAGCCAGGAAGCTACATACAAATACCATTCATTCAGAAAATAAACTTACGTCTTTTTCATACTCGCTGAGTATCAGAAACAGCCCAGTGCATAACATTTACAAGCTAAGCAGTAATATAAACTCTTTAATGGAAAGGGAAACATGACAGTTATCAAGAGTTGCAAGCAGTAAAAGAAAGGTCACAAAGCAGTGATTCCCAAACCTGGGGCACCATCACACCCATGTGAAGGACGTGTTGCTTAAATGTCAATTCCTGGGCCATACCTTGAGAACCTGCTTTATTTGGTCTATTTTAGTGGATCTCAAGGACCTACAAATTTAACTGCCCACCCCACTTCTGGGCAATTTTGATCCCACATTGTTTAGGGCACACTGACTGTAAGCATGGGCTACATGTGTTTACCCACAGGTCCACAAACTGCTTTGCTCTGAAATGCCCAAAAGATCTATATACATATCTATATAGATATATAGACATATCTATGTATGTGTGTATATATCTATACATATATACATATCTATATATACACATATCTATACATATATTTATGCATGTATACATATAAATTTGTAAATATACAAACATTTGTATATATATTCTATTTGTGTGTATATATACACACACGAATAGAATACTGCTCAGCGATCAATAGAGATAAGCTCGTAACATTTGCTGCAACATGGATAGAACCGAAAGGGATAATACTAAACAAAATAATTCAGAAAGAGAAAATAAATACCAGATGGTTTCATTTACATGTGAAATATACAAAAACCAAACAAAAGATCATTGACAAAACTTGAAAGCTAACCACAAACCTGATGCATCTAGGAGGAAAGGAGTGGGGGGGAGGTGAAAACAGGAAGGAGGAAAGCACATTGGATGATGACTAAGGCTACCAGAAGGGGGATGTGGTGGGGTGGGTGGGAGCAAAGATGGGGGAGGAGCCAATGGAAAATTACTGGGGCTTAGGTGGCGGGTGTAGTGAAATAACATACATTTGTAGAGATATCAACCTATACCCCTAAGATGTACACTGGGATGGACCCCAATAAATACAGCAGCAACAACAAAGAAAGAGTAGAAGAAATGCATGCAATATCCTTCCTCCCACTCTTTTCCCCTTATTGTGGGTCATAGGAAGGAAAGCAGTATTTGGAGAACTGAATAGAAGGAATGCGGGTCCCTGAAGACTAGCAGAACAGATGTGCCATTCTAGCTGACTTCAACATGAAGGACAAGGTAACTCTCTTGCTTAAGTCACTATTGGATTGGGTTTCTGTTAAAGCAGCAATACATGCAATGATTTTCTTTCCTATATGGAATATGATGAAAACTACTGAGCAAGGAGTCATGCCTTCATTCTTCCCTTTTCCTCCTCAGTCTAACAACATATAGACATCATCTTCAGCTCCAAAAGTTAAGTTTGCCAGGATAATCAAAAACCTCCCTTCAATTTCAAACTTTTGATTTTGACTTGAAATGCTAGAATCACTTGAAAATATAGACTTTCCTCTTTTGGTAAACCAATGTCTCAATTTACCCTTGAAATGAATTTTTTAATAATTACTATGCAAATTGTTCACCATTTCTGGAAGGAGTCTAACATGTCTTCCTCAATGCTAATTCTGCTTCCTCTGCCTAAAAGGCCTTCCTGACCTAGAATTTCCTCAACCTCATCACTATGTTCTAATGTAAAAATTTCCCAATTCCTGAGGGCTTGGAGGACTTAAGGAAACGGGTTGAAGTATATAGTGGTGTATGTCTGTAACCCTCAGTTGTGCTGGGTCTTGATGGCAACATTGCTTACTCACCTTTGAATCTTTGAGCCCCACGTCCTCTATCTCATGCATCTCACTATCTAGCAGAGTAAGAACTCAATAAATGTTTGGTTAATTAAAGAAGGAAATTATTGAATTCACTGTGATAGTGCCGTCTTGAGGTTAATCTTTAAAACAGGTGAAAATTCAAAGGCATAGCCTATAACTAAAGGAAATTTACTTATAAACTTAATAAATACAAGTATTCCCCTTAAACCATTGCACCTTAATTTGTTAAGCTAGAAGACACAGTCCTTAAAGGATAAAAATGGAGCTAAAGATCCATAACACTGAGCATCAATTGTCAATTACTTGAACTTCATGAAAAAGTAATGTGTATCCAATAGTAAAGCAGCTAGCATGATCAGAGAAATCTGAGCTGTCCTGTTTTTTTCAGACGATCATTTTATTTTGAAAACATTGAGCAAAAAGAAAGTGTGTACATTAAACAATTTTTTGAAGTTCCTCTAGATTCTATATATATTTTTATTCCTACATAAAAATCTGAAGGGAAAAAATTATATTCATTTCCCATACAAGTACCCAAACATCAGAAGCAACAGCCTAAAGTCTTCAAGGATAAGAGGGAAAGTATTCTTTGAAACACCAAGGATAGGCCATGGTCACAATTCCCAATCACAAGACAGATCTGGTGCTTGCATTTCTGCTGCTTGCATATACTTAACTTGTCTATTAAAAATATTACTGAACAATATAGACAATGAGAAAATCCAACTATCAAAGAATACCATGCCAAAGTATTAAACAAGAACCAAAGGGAGCTGCATCAGATGATTAGCTAGGAAAAAGTTATTTTTAATTCTATAAAGGATGTTACCCTTTTATCCTGGAACTCCTGAAAAATAAAGCAAGTCTATCTCATTCTTAGCCTCACAGAATTTTTAAAATGAAGGGACCTTCAAAACTATTTGTTCAGATGCTCAGATAGTTTACTTGATTTATTGGAGAACACAAACCAGTTAGGGACAAAGCAAAATCTAAACACTCCAGTCCTCAAAGATCTAACCCAGGTTCTTCTCCAGCCTAATATACAACAAAGGCCACTACTTAATACAATCTACATGAAGAAAATCGACTCAGGGAATGATTACTTAACCCATTCAGAAGTTATACACACACACACACACACACACACGCATGACACATCAGACCTGAAATTCACGAAGACTACATACATTAAGACTTTAGGCAAACTTTACAATGGGACTTAATGTGGTATGTCCTGGGAATTCAAAAGTGAATGAGGGTGAAGGAGAAACCATTTCCACAATAAGCTAATGAGTGGAGGGAACAGAGAACCTACATTCATAAATTAAAAGACCATATTGGGCATTACAGGACACTACTGAATGCATGGTTCAAACATTTGGTTCATCCTCTGTACTTTCTAGATTACGTTCTGAAAATCATATTCCGATGTAAGTAAATTTTAAAAAGGATTGTTACAACTCACATAAAAGACTATTTCAGAACATTTGAAAATATAAATCCTTCTATACAACAAAATATATACTTGAAACTTTCCCAATCAAGTTTAAAAATATTGAGGGTATTAAATTTGTTGAAGACTAACAAGGATTTTTAATCAATATCTGCTAATTAGATTCACATTGCTCTCTTGGTGGGTGAGAAATTAGCCACCACTGGTTTGGAAACATGTAGGAATCCAAGCCATTGCCAGGAATATCCCAAAGGGTGTTTCAGTCCTAGAGGCTGACAATGTCCATTATGCGTGACATCAGTGCCAAGTATATTCTGGGGATAGTTGTGATCAGAGGCCAGGAAAATAAAATAGGTGCATGACCTTCAAAGTCCCATCACTAGTAAAATACTACTAGCCCTTAACAACCTGAAGCAACCACTCGGATGACAGAGAAAAGACTGCTGCATATTAGTAAAGAAGCTCCTAACTTCTTATGTAATTGGCTTCCTGACATGAGGATCTTGTGTTAACCACAGACCACTGGAGCCACAAAATGCCAGTACTATCAAGGAGAAGTAACAGCTCACAGAAGCTATTCCACTAGGTCCTTTACCAGTGCAGACAGTGAGAGCAGACTTGAGAAACAGCCTACTGTTCGAAATACCTGGTGAAGGAGACAGAACTTTAAAACCTGCTTGTGGACTAGAAACTATTCTACCTATCCTGAGGGCCTACACCACCTGGGTGAGGGAAAAAATGACCCAAATTCTGGGATTTTTAATTTACTGAGCCCACTCACTTACTTCACAGCTTGTGATCAGAAGAATGGATTCAAACTTTTTATTACTGCACAGCTCTCAGACAGGACAAACATTATCAGGCTGCTGACTGGCTATGCAATAGACTTAAGAGCCAACATCAGTTAGTGCCTGCCTTCTGTTACTGCCCACGGTTGTATCAAGAATGAATGACCCACACCACACAGGCAACATTTTAGTGGCTCTTACAGGCCAAAGCATCATTTTCTCGTCCTCTTCACATGAATACCTCCACACATTTGCTCACCTAATATAGGGGTAGAACTGTATGCTTAACCTACCATGGCAGACAACTCTGAGAAGATACTTAGATCTCCCATATGTTTATGTAGGGAGAAACATATATACACATGTGTATATATATATATTTATGTGTGTAGATATATACATATATATAAAACATTAGCAATAACTAATTGAACTCATAGAAAGTTATTCCAGAGAAATAGTATCAGCTCTTTCTCCTTCCTACTATCAAAAACAAGAGAAAGAAACAAACTGCTAGTGGCAGAGTATCCTGTGTAAGGTGCACAGAATGATTCAAGAGCAACTCAAGGTTTTCAGCAAATGCCTTATTCATTAACCCGGTAGGAAATGCAACACCATCTGGCACCCAAGTCCAGCAGAAGACATATTGCTCAGGACCAATTCTGAGCAGCAAGCAAGTTTATTTTTACTCTAAAATTTCATACCGAAAACTACAAGGACAAAAATGTTTGCATTAGGCATGCCAAAGAGCCTTAACAAGACTGGAAAATAGGATCCAAAAAGGGGGTGGGGTAGAAGCCAGCTTTTAAGAGTTGATTAAGTTGATTAACCTTTCCAACAATCAGAAACCCAGCAAACCCCATGGTATCTCAGCCAGAAACTGAAAAACCACAAGGCTTGGACATGGAAGAGAGGGGTGACTGTCCTGAGTCCACTGATGCCACAGACATAGAGGGGCCCACAAGAGAGCTGTGATCCTGGAGTCCTGCAGGGTAGAAGGGTTCCAGAGGCAGGAGCACTACAGCCTGGGCACAAAGCTAGTCACCATGAAAAGAAGGGAGCCAATCCTTGTGTGCCAAGAACCCCATTCCAACCTGCCCAGTCTGCAGAGTTCTTCCCTGTGACTTGTTCTCTTTCATTCACATAACCAAGCCGAATCTTCTCTTACCAAGAATAACCACTGTCATTTTCTCTAATAAGAACAGAATACTTTCATAAAATCACAAGATATTTAAAAATTCAGTTATCTAAGATTTTGATATATTTCCTATATATGTGGATATCAATGTCCAGACACCTACATAGATATTGAGCTATATCTATATATGAAATAAACCAAAGTATATTATTACATACATGTACCATAAAAATTATACTTGCTTTAGTATGACCTACTTTTGTATCTTTCTAACACATTTTACAGAACTACCATATGATATATTAATCCTACTTCTGGGCATTTACCCAGAATATGAAAACACTAATTCACAGAGACAGATACACCCTATGTTCACTGCAGCACTATTCACAAAAGTCAATATACATAAACAATCAAGTGCCAGATGACAGATGAATGGATAAAAATGTTATATATACACAATGGAATACTACTGTGCCATAAAAAAGAAAACATTTGTGATAATATGGATGGTCCTGAGAGGATTATGCTTAGTGAAATTAGTCAAAAAGAGACAAATACCATATGATTTTGCTCACTTGTGGACTATAAAAAAAAAAAAGCAAACAAACAAACAAAAATAAACCCTTAGACTGACAAGAGAATGGTGGTTACCAGAGTGGGAAAGAGGGATGAGGAACTAGGTAGAGGGAGTTGACTGGTGGTGAGTGATAGCTGGAGACTTGGTGGTGGGCATGGTGTAATATACACAATGTGATGTACAGAGCTTTGTAAACCAGTGTTACCTCAATTAAACAGATACTACTTGTTTTAAAAAAAAAATGTAACACATTTTAAATGCTTTTCCATTGTAACTTTCAACTCTACTTTAAAAGCTAAGTGGAGCTCCAATGTACATACATATCCATCATGTTTTACCCAAGACTATTAGGTATATTTTCTCCCATTTGTCTATTTTTAGAAAGAACAATAAACTTTTACTCCCCTACCATTGCAATTTCAGGTACTTACTGATTAAAAAAAATTATCAAATCGAGGATTTTTAGGATTTTGATATAAAAATATTCTCACATTTTCTTTCAGAAAAGTTTATTGATTTACCCTCCCCACTAACAAGGTAAAGGAATGCTCATATACCTGTATGCTCTTACCAAAGTCTCTGTATTAGCCACTTAAAAAAATTCTTTACCAATCAGACAAATGTAAACGAGAAAAGCTGATAAAAAAACCACAGTATTGATTGAGCAGGCACAGACTTTGGACCAAGCACTGCTCTAAGTGGCATGCCTACTGAAATAGGTTGCAATCTTAACTGTGGTATGTGTATGGGGAAAATGAGGTACAAGAAGGTGAGATAATATACCTAAATGATCTGTTTCCAAAGCCTGGGTTCTTAACTACTATACCATAAAACCACACAGTTATATACCTGGAAGAATGAGAGGAAGAGATAGGATTAACACCTTAAAGAAGAATCACTAGAAATATATCCTGTTACTGTCACCATAACCTTTATCCACACAGACCTCTGTTTACTCTCCACTGGCTTACTAATTAGAAAGTAACTTGGTTTTATGACTTTGGCATGCAACTATTTACCATGCGACACTAATTACATAAAATGGAGTAGAATTATTTTTCTTGTGAAAAAGGATCTGGGATGCAGTAATTCTACTTCTTGGTATATATTCCAAGGAACTGAAAGTAAGGATGAGAAGCAGATATTTGCACATATGTATTCACAGCACTAATTTGCAACCAAAAGGTGGACACTACCCAAATGTCCATCAGCATATAAATGGATAAACAAATGCATATACATACATGCAATGTAATATAATTCCATCTTCAAAAGGAGGTTGTCAAAACTATGGGTAAACCATGGAGACATTATGATGGGTGAAAATAAGTCAGATACAACAGGACAAATATTGCATGACTCCATTCACATGAGGTGCCTAGCACAGGCGAAGTCAGAGACAAAAAGAGTAGCAGTTGGCAGCAAAGGATGGGGGTAGGGAGAACAGGAGTTGTTTAACAGGTACAGTGCTTCAGCAGAGAAGAGAACAAGAGAGTGGAGATAGATGGTAGTGATGGCTACTTAAATGAATGAACCTAATGCCGGTGAACTATATGGATGAGGTTACACAACAGAAGTTGGGGTCAGGCAGGCACAAATTTGTAAGTTGAAAAACACTTATGGGAAACACTTGGTTTTTAAATGCAGGGAGCAACTTGTATCATGATATTCCTATCTATGCCTGAGTAGTCTGGAATACCAAAGGAAAAACATAAAATCAAAGATCTTCCTGAAGTGCTAGCACCACAGAATGACTCCAAAAATCATACTTACTACAAGAATTGAAGTAATGGGAAAGGTATGGGCTCACTGTGGAATACTATAAACAAGGGGAAATACGGGGACATCTTTTCACAGTCTGCAGATCTCCAGAACTCAGGATTTCAGTGGCCAAGAACATGGGAAAGAGAAAGCAGAAAGACCATCCGTCCACAACCACCACCACATCCGCCTGAATGTGGTATGCAATTACTGAACAGGGGAACTGTGGGGGCCAGAAGGACAGCTTTTGGCCAACTCAGGGTATTCTCCACTGTGAGAAGCAGCTCAAAGTCACGTTTTTCAAAGATTCAAATTCACAAACACTGTCTTCGTGACTGAACAGGTCACTATAAAATCCAAAAGACAGCTCCGTCACCATGAAATGAAATATATTTGCTGTAAAGAAAGGAAGACCAGAGCTATCCAGACCAGTAACAAGACACTGCCTAATCAAACTCAAGCTTACCGACAATATGGTTGAGAGCAACACCACCAAGACCAGAGGGGGAATCCCTTCTCAAGCCACTGTCTCGTCTCTTGCTAGCTTGAATATTATCCCTTGTTGCATTAGTAAAAATGTTACTGGTTTTTGTCTCAAGTTCCTGAAAGTGAGACTCTAAATCCTTGAATCTCCCAAGTAATAGAAGTATCTTTGTTTTTCATGAGCCCATCAGCCCATCGGGATCACCCATGTTTATGCTTAGAGATAAGAAAACTCAGGGTGAGGGCTGATCACCAGAAAGATGAACCACGTGCTAAAGAAAAGAGGGAACTAGAGATTTAGTTCATTGACAAGGTTAATGATTCGATCAATCAAGTCTATGTAATGAAACCCCCCCAGAAAAACTCAGGATACGAAGCTCAAAAGAACTTCCTTGCTGGCGAATATACTGTTGTGCCAGGAAGGTGTCACCCTAATCCCACAGAGGGGGCATGAAGTTAAGCATTTGGAACCTCTCGTGTCTTCCATGTGCATGTCTCCATTCAGATGGTTGTTACTGACCGGCTTTAAAATAACACTGTCATCACAAATGTAACGCTGTCCTGAATTCTGTGTCATTCTAGTTAATTATTGAACCTGAGGGGTGATGAGAATCCCAGTAGAATTGTAGCCAGTTAGCTGGGTATCAGTAGCCTGTAGCTCACATCTAAAATAGGGTTAAGGGATCATAGGTTTTAACTCATGGGGTCTATACTAATTCTAGATTGTTAGCATCAAAATTGTATTGTAGCACACCATTTGAGGTCAGAATACTCTACATATTTTCAAGCAACTCCAGTTTTGGACACTGGTTTAAAATCTTGATCTAAATAACACCACTTTTATCTGCTAAAATTATGCCAACTGTTAATGACTAGAAAATATCCCCCATTCAATGATAAAAGGTGAAATTTTTTTAGAGTAATTGCTTTCCCATGGTTCTAAGACCTTTCACATGTATTAACTCAGTCCTCATAGCAACCTCACAGGGCAGATCCTAGGACTATTATTTCCATTTTATAGGTTAGAGCCCTGAGGCACAGAAAGTACACTAGGTCACATGATGGCCGTGCCAGGGCTCCAAAGTAGCTCTTAAATCTCGAGGCCACCCCTCTAACCCAAACCTTGTAGAAAGATGGCAACTGCTGCCTACCCACCCTCCAAGAGGGCACTCAGCCACTTTTCTTCTCCAGCCTCATTTGCTTCCATTCTCCATCCTCAGAAATGCCACACACTGATTTCCTTGGGGAAGAACCTAAATTTTTGATGACAGAATTTTATAGCTCTTAACCCTTGCTCAAGAAAATTAACCTTCAGAACACAGATAACACTGGAGAAGAGTTAACTATTTCCCTGAAAACCTTTCCCCACAAAATAGAAATTAACTGAATGGTACTTGATGTAAAATGAAAGTGACAAATTTCACTGTAATAAATGATTCCAAGTTGTTCTTTTTTTTTACCTAACCACAGGTTGACACAAATCTTTCTTCCCATTACTTAAACTTGAAAGTGTTAAGTACTCTGTTTCATTAAATTGGTACTACAGTTTTCAGTGTGTTTAGTAGAGCAATTAAAACTTCAGGTAGTTGTGGTGGTAATTTTTCAAACAAATTCTTTAATAAGTATATCAACTGGTTGTACTTTCATGCACGTCTAGATATTGTGAGCATCTACTATAGGTGAGACAGTGTTCTATACACTGGAGACTCAGCAATACATCCTACATGCCAGCAGGAGAGACAGTCAAAGGGGGGACAGGAGGACACGTGTGGGTGCATGCATGCGGACAATGACAAATGCAGTGGTGGAGAGCCTACTAACCTCAGGCCTGGAGAAGGTAATGTCTACTCCTAAAGTGCTAGCCCCACGGCGGGACAGAATTGGTAGGCATCCACACTGGTCAGCTCTACTCTCCTACTGGGGACAATCAGGGTTGCGGCACGTGGTTTGGGATCAGTCTTCCTTCTCAGTTTCCATCCTCCAGGTCAGAAGCAGGTAGTCATGCAGACTCAGGCAATGCGCCTCTCCTCCCAACCCAGGGATCGTCAGACTCATCAAGGCAGCAGGACTCCGATGGGGGTTCTGGAATCCCTTCTCGCCAACTAGGAACAATCTGAATGGGAGCACATATGCTTCTGGGCAGAGGTCTTGGCAGCTCAGAAGAATGCGGAAAATAAAAAGTTGTAACTTTTTGCTTTCCTCCAGAATTTGTTCTTTGGTTATTCATCTCGTCACCTGCTAGCGTAAGCCAGCAAGTAAGTGATTACTGAAGATCTGAGCAGATTAGGGAAAAAAGTTTAAGTTTGAGGAGGCTCTAATCTACTACTTAATCTTTTCAGGAACTGAAAATCACCACGATATGATTCTAGGGGCTGAGAACCTGACTCTGGGTAAGCATGCATCCCAAAACTACTGCAGAAACAAAGACACAGAGCTTTTATTGGGCTACACAGTAATCATGTAAAAATGAGGATTCCCTCAAAGGATGATAATTAATATTGCCGTTGCCTATCCCACTTATTTGATTTTCCTTTTTCACTAATGTTTTCTTGTATCAGCAATCAACATGGTAATCAGTATCACTGTCAGGCATTTTCTCCAAGAGAGTAACCCTTTCCTTGACATCTCCACACAAGAGCAGCGTTCTCACTTGGAAAGTAAGAGGTTAGGTAGAGGCCTGTAGTCCTTACCCCTCAGATTCCTAGACTCCCCTGCACCTATCACAAAGTGACAGGACGAGGCAGTGCCCACATACACTAGAATTAACACATGTGACTGGTGCCATGAAAACTCTCCCGACTCTGAAATGCTCTACCCACAGGTGAGACTTGCATGTTTGCCTTTCAAAAATTTTGAACACTGACACATTTGCTTATGTCACAGGTAACACCCCCGTTCTCGAACTAGAGTGGGGAGATGGCTACAACAATCATAACTATACTGTAAAAGTAGAATCCATCTGCTGGCGCAACACGTATGTGTTTGAGCACCAACTTTTGCCGGGCACTCTTCTGGATGCCGGACCTACACTAGGGTACAGATGCATGTGTGTGATATACGGAACACAGAAGAAATGACTCATCCTATCTGGAAAGATGTCCCTTTGGAAAAAAAAAAGGCAATTCTGGAAGGAGTCTTGAGGATGAGAAGAGGATGGATGTCATCCTGGCAGGAGGAGCGCCTTGCAAGGAGAGGAGGCATCAGTGAACATTTAAGGACACCATTCCCCTGACTTCTGGAACCTAAGCATAGGGAGATGGTGACAGGAGAGTCTGAGGCAACAACTCAAGGTAACCGCAGGTCTCATATGTCACAGAAGGGAGTTAGGGCTTCCCTGGAGTTGAAGAATGAAGACTTAGAAGAGCCTGAATTCAGCCCAGGGTCACATGATCGGATCCCCATCTCACATAAAATATTCTAGACTGGTTCTTACTTGCAACCACTGCTGTTCCTATATCAGAGGTTTGAAATTGCAAGACATAAGCAGATTTAGGTACAAGTTATTTTCAAAAAAAGGCATAAGACTCTTCCCAGTTTTAACTAGTGAAAACAGTCAGAAACCACCGAGGGACAGGGGGTTAAGGGGCACAAAACAAAAGAATGACTTACAGAGACAAAACAATTAAGTGAGCAAACAACAGCTTCCTAGAGACAAACATCCTGATTTAGCAATTTGCTAGAATGGCTCGTTTTCATCTCTGCTGAAACCAACAGCAGCTGTGTGGCAAAAGCTTGTCCATTCCATGTGGCCAGATGCCACATAACACCTCAGTAGGAACCATACTTTGCAGCACACATTGAACTAGCCAGTATCTGACAGATCCAGAAAAAAGTGGGAGTACTATTCTCACCATGGATGATGGTTATAGAGAAGGCTATTTTTTATAAACAATTGTTTTAACTGCTCAACAGTCCTAAGGGCCTTCAAACTGAGTACTGAATTTCCCCGTAACATGGGCAATTTCAGATCCTGGTGGCCCAAATGTCTACATCACTGCCATTCATTCCTTAGCGACAAGATATACTTCTTACCTGGAAAATGGTACTCTGTATATAGCACATGGATGCGCTAAGACTGCACTGCAGTGCTATCATTTCCAATCCAGATCCACTTATCAACTTCAATACGGTATATCCAGCTTGTTGACCACAGTTTTAAGTCTATGAAATACTCTAGCTTCAAATGAACTTAATTACTTCAATATATCTAATTTCTATATAATGATCTGCCTTCCAAATTAGATCCTAAAGTCCAACAGGGGATATCAGATTTGGGTTGTGTTCTTCTTTGCAGAAGCCAGCAAATTAAATGCCACTATACTGAACACCAATAGTTAGTCATCTACCACTGAAAGTTGCCAGGGTGTTTACCTGCCACATTCTGGGATACCTTAAGTATTTCCAGTCAGAATCAAAACTAAGAGATGGGTTAAAAATTAGTCTTCTCTTTACATACCATATAATTAGTTCCACTTACGTAACATCCAAAATCAGATCAGAGTGATTTGTGCCGTTAGCAGTCAGGTCAGTGGTTACACTTGGGGTGGGGATGAGTGGCGATCACGACTGAGTTGGGGCACAAGGGAATTCAGGGTACCATTCATGTTTTGTTTCTTGATCTGGGTCTGGCTGTGAAGGTGGATTTGGCTGTGACAATGACCTGTGATTCAATAATAATATGTATACTGTTTTTTATGTATAACTCAACAATGAGTTTTAAAGCATTAGGGTAGGGGGGAAGTTTGTCCACACTCAGACCACAAGAGGTCAGAAGTTTACCCTATGTGGCATTTGACCAAGCAGTTTCCCATGGACAGGAACCAGATAACAGAAATAACTGTTTTTACTGGGATGTTTTCATTCTTCTTCATTAATTTTTCTTAAGCATCTCAACAATCCTAACGGTGGCGTACCTAATGGGGACTTTCAGGGACAACTACTATTTAAAGTTCCCCTCTTCCAAAGGACAACATTATTTCCAGCAATGATCACACAATAATCAAGCATCACTATATTCTTGATTCCTAGTTTTCAAACCACTACTAAAGATGCCAACTTTAAAGTTTCTTCTAAAATCCAGTTAAATATTTCTTCTATGAACTAAAATATGCACTTACGCCTACACAACATGACTCCCGAGTTCTCTTTCACCTTTTAAATTAATCACACCCAAAACTCCCAAGGGCCATCACACACAATGAGAGAATTGAGGAAACTCAAGTTCTAGCTCTTCTCTTAACACTGTTGTGGCAAAACACAAATTCAATAGAGGACTATTTTAGACTGTAAGGGTTAAAGGCACAGAGTATGACTAAAACAAGCTCTAGTAGTTCTGAACTGTTAGGAATTTACTGTGAAAGTGACAGGTACAGCTCAGGTCAGGAGCAACTGTACAGCAGGGATTACTCCAACCTAACATCCACGCAACATACAATGTTTATTAAAGGTGAAGTTAAAGAACTGTGCTAATTTTAAGTGTGCCGTAAATATATATTTATATATAATTATTAATGGCAGCAATCATTCAGAACTTAGAAAAACAAAAGAGGTATTTCAAGGAAGTTGTTTCTCCACTGGCTTTATTTAGGATTATCCACAAATTATAAGAGAAAGCAGACGTGCTAGCATCAATTGTATCCTTTTTAGTCTCTACAGACCAAGCACCAGCCCGTTGAAGAGGCACCTAAAGGAGACTGCTCTCAGGGTGGCACCCCTGAGAGGCAGCTGAAGGACAAGCTAAAGCAGAAGCAGGACTCAAACAAAAGCCTTCGGAAAACAAAATAAACACCAAAGTTCAGGCACAAAAGCTTTTGTTTCCCACACTGAGACAGTCTTCCCCTTACAAAGAACAGAGAACAGGGTTTCTCAACCTCAGCACTGTTGACTACTTGGGCCAGATAATCCTATTGTTATGGGGTTTGTCTTGTGCACTGAAGAATGTTCATCAGAATTCCTGGGCTATGCTCCCCACACACCAGGAATATGCGCCTCCAACTCTCTTTACCAGATGTGACCAACCCCAGGGAAGGAAAATCAGAACACCTTTGGAAGAGTGCACAAGAAATGAGGCAAAGTGCGTACCTTGAGAGCATGGAAAGACTTCACAGTACCCTTTGATTTCTTAATCTGTACATATATTCCTTATTCAAAGACAAAGATTTAAATACACAAAGTAAATTAGATAAAGAGAAAACTCAGTCCTTAGGCAAAAGAGTTTGCCACTAAGAAAGCGCCAGCGGCCATCCAATTACTTTCCCTGTTCTTATTTTTCAAGACCTTCCCCAACAAACAAACATTTTAACATCTTTCTTAAAAGATCAGTCCATCTCAAATATTTTCTATAAATGTAGAAATAGATGGTTATTTAAAATACCTATTTCTGGCCCCTCCTTTAGAATTGTTTATTTTATGCACAATTCTAACTTTCTGTGGTTTCACTAGGCAGCAAATCAGAATAGCAGAATCTATTCTGCAGTCCCTGGGGCCTCATCAATAGCAGCCTGGATACTGCAAAAAGAGCAATGATACAAATACAAGAAAGCTGAATTTCCATATCTTCTATCACTGTACTACCCTGGGACCCTGACCAAATCACAAGGTCCCAAGATGCAGTTTTTATTTACAGAAGCAAGGGTAACGTGTGCTTCATGGCACGGCCCTGCAAAAGTGCTCATACAAAATATGTGGACGGTTTTATACAATGTCAGATAGCATTATCTTTATGCTAAGATTACACCTATCTTACCTTCCATCCAGACATAACTTGGTCTCACCGACAGGAATTTTATCATTGAAAACAGCTCTAGATTTGGTGCCAAAGTATTAACAACAGATTCAAAAGGATGGAAAAGAGTATGAAACAAATAGAAAAGTAAATATAATATAGCAAAAGTTAAGATAGTATAGCAGAGAAGCAGGAGAGCTAGACTGCCTGGGTTCTGGGCCTACCAGGTGATTTGGTCAATTTTCACTTTTACATGCCATCTATGAACTGGAGATAACAATAACACCACCTGTTCACAGTAGTGAATATGAAGTCACAGTGAACACTGAAATGCTCCTAAAGGAAATACCCACTTAGGTTCCTGCAAACTTCAGGTCATATTTTTGCTAACTATGCAATATATAACTTTATGTGTTTCTATTTTAAGACACTATTAAACAGAAAGTTGACTCTTAAGCAATGTAAGAGTTAGGAGCAAGGATAACCACACCCTACCCTTGACCCTCCCCACCAACCCAGAAAAACTACAGGTAACTTGACTTACAAACAACCACAACTGACCCTCAGTATCACAGGAAAATTGTTCCAGGACATCTGATAGTAGCAAAAGTTAGTCATCATTATTAGAGAGTTAAATATGTCAAAATACCAAACTAAAAAGCACAAGAGAATTATGGAGAAAGAATTCAAGTGATAATAAAGAACGGACAGAAGGAAATGCGGCATGGAGAAGGAAATCAAGAATACAAACCCCCGAAACTTATTTCTATAAGTAATCTCTCATTCAAATGGACACCAAGAGGTTACATTTCCTATGCCAGCCACCTACCTTTTCTCTCTCAAATTCACTCTCTCCACACCACAATTCTGTGATGAATCACAAGAAATTTCCCTGCCAACTGGTTTCCAGATGGCCTGTGGGAGGCACCTGAAGCTGAGAGGTAGGTATAGGGAAGAAGGCACAGTCTCTCACCTTCTTTCCACTGGCCCAGCAGCATCTCCTCCAAGAATGAAGCTCTTCCTATTTCTGATACCACTACATACTCCCATCTTCCCTGAAGACGTGACATCTTCCTCTGGTCGCAAATCTCTGTATTGGCACAGAGTACTTCTATCACCTATATACCTGATTTTCTTTAGTAGATTCTCTGTTCAAGATGCCAAGTCCTGTTCTCCTAACAAACACTAGTTCTACTAAATACTGGCTCCAGAAAGATGAGACACACTGTAACATCTCTGCCAAGACACACCTGCCCCCCCCCCCACAACCTCACCCCTGACTTCTCTATATTAAGAGCAATTACAGGTGCTTTGGATTGGGGATTTTAATTCACTGCTGCACGAAATGAAAAAATACACTTATAAAGATATTAGTTACTTCAGCTTTTTATCTACATACATTACTTCCGCTACCTTCCAACATCTGATACAACATAGCTCATGAACCAAGGGCTTGCCTCTGCTTAAGTGCTATTTACTTTTTAAAGACTAGCCTCAACTCAAATACCTTGATCAAAACAAACATCCAAATGCAGCCTATGGCGCACAGCCAATTTACTCTCATAGTCAGCACTGGCCACTCCCAGCCACCAACAAACACCAGCACCCTCACTGTCCATTAATTCTGAGGTAACTGCCTTCCACTTTCCATTGTTTCTTAACCTAGTACATAAAGATGTAATGTCTGACCATAACCACCTGCAGGTATAAAAGATGTGAGGTGACCTGGCTGTGACTTGTCACCCCATCATTTGCCAGGGTTAATTCTCTGATCTGACTGCTAGGTGATGTCCCCTTCCTCCTTTACTGCTCCACGAGTGTCCCTCCCAAAGCTGCATGCTCAGTCAAAGAGGACGACCTTCCCCCAATAGAGATGGACCGTTCTTTGGTCAAGGATATACAAGTAGTTGCACCCACCTGCTAGATCCTCCAAATGAGTTCTAAAGGAGCTCATTTGGAGAAAGAATGAAATGGTCAATAAGGTATCAGAGAAAGAGGGGCTGCAAGGAATGCTTGCTGCTCACCGAACCTATGTTCTCATCTTCTCTGGCTCCTACAGTTCTAGACTAGAGTGATACTGCATGTTGATTCTGGAGGCCTGTGCTCAAACCACTAAATGACTTCTTAAAAGTGGTCATTCCCCTCCTACAGAACTGTCCACCAACTAAACACTAGTATCCAGAAAACATAATGGGTGCAAAATAAGTGTATACACACACAGATGTTCACCAATAGAGGACATGTTCCTTTCAGATAAACTGGTCAAATATCTGATCTGATATCCAGTGTGTTTCTTCCAGAAGGATCTCTAAAAGGAGACCCACATGATGAAGGGCTCAGAAATAAGCACCAGTTCGTGATACCAAATTTCCTCAAAGTGAGTAGTAATGAACAGACCAACTACCACACTCACTTTGCAGCATGAAAAACAAAACTCAGAGAGGTCAAGGGGAAGCGCCTCAAATAAACAGCCATTGGCCTCCTAGGTCAACGCTACTCAAGAGTGGGGGAAGACAAAGCACAGGGTCCTGCCAGTCTACAAAGTATTTGCTTCTGGTCTTGGAGAGATGAAGACTCACAAGACTGAGGGTAAATGTTCCAGCAACTTTC
The DNA here is from genome assembly GCA_019455555.1 of Galemys pyrenaicus. Classification (NCBI taxonomy): domain Eukaryota; kingdom Metazoa; phylum Chordata; class Mammalia; order Eulipotyphla; family Talpidae; genus Galemys; species Galemys pyrenaicus. Next base: position 1,901,853 of record JAGFMF010011704.1, on the reverse strand, counting down.
ATAGGAATTTGATTGGGTAATTATATGTCTTTGACTCTAATAATAAAATCAGTTTCAATTTTAGACGTCCCTGTTTTTTAACTTTATTTTTCTAGCAATTTATTTTTATTGAACCAGTCTGTAATAGTTAGAATTTTTTAAAACTGTTCTCTATCTCCAGGCACTCAGAGTTCCCAAACTTTCCAGTCAAATTCCCAAGACTACCCACCCCTCCTTGCCCAATCCTTTCTGCCACACCCTAGACTCTCCTCTAATCTTCAGGCTCAGAAATTCCCTCTATCCTTCCTTTGAAAGTGCTGTCTTTCATTAAAGGGGTGACAGTAAACTTTCCAGTGTGTGAGCTGCAGGCACTGATGCTTGCAAGTCATCTTGAAACTCAGACTAAAACATTAAGAGTTAAGTGGCTCATCAGTCTTCCATCACACAGCTGAAATAGCACAGACACTGGTCCCAGAAAACAGCCACAAGAGAAGAAACCACTAGAAACCAATGAGTTTATTCACATTAATTAACCTAAGGGAGCAAATGCTGCCTGGTCATCATTTGAAGGCTGCAATGTCTTTCACCTCTCTCCTGCAGGGTGGTCAACAGACAGAATTCCCACCCCAGCTTGGGGAGGAAAGAAGAGGTTACTTACAAAGTGAGTTGTCTGCAGCAACACCTATGAGGAAGTATGATGGGAAAGGAGCAAGATGTGAGGATAGCATTTGTTCTGGGACCAACTAAACTGCCCATTAGGAGAGTCCTCACCTAGCTAGAGAAGCACAATGGAAAGAAGGATTTAAACATATTCATTCACACCTCCTCAAAAGTGAAATGAAGAGAAATGCAAAGCAATGAAGACAATGGTTTAACAGATTAAACAAAGGAAACTGTGCCAAGGGTGGATCCAAACAGCACGGATCGATCATGCACACGTGTACATTGGGCCATAGGACAAAGCTTTAGGCAAACCACTTTTTTTTTTCCCCGAACTTTCAGGGACATACGACCATAATTTTAATAAAATCCAGCACAAGCATCTTTTGTAGCTGAAAAGGTGTATCATCAGCAAAAGCAGGAAAAGATCAGCAAAATGTAGTGGTGGAGGAGGAAATAAACACATGAGTGAGATCTACTAGGTCTCTGCATTTGTGTGACTAGTCAATGAGGTGGTTTTGAAACTTCCTACCATGATTAGATCTAGTCAAAACCAGGCCTGCCTTGAGAAGACAATCTCACTGCAGGCCCACATTTGGCCTAGCAAGGAAACAGGCGCCTGAGCCTTAGCTCTGACCTTGTCTGTGCAGCCCCACCTTCCCCCTGGGCCGGCAGGGAAGCAGAGTTCAATCCACTGTGCTCCTCTATCAAACTACAGTGCACGTCCTCCTGGTGGCCTCCAACTGCACTTTTTGGCCTCTGAGGAATTAGAATGAGACGGAGTATCAACATGCACCATAGGCGAAGGGCACAGAAGGTGACAGGCATTCCTCAGCTGACAATCTGCCCTAAGCCTATGGCCGCCAGCAAGCTGGCCCACGAGCCTATCGCTGCTCCACTGCAAACTAGCCAGGCACCAGACTCATCAGCACAACACCCAGCCAAGGTCAAGCACTGACATCTCCTAAGAGGTGACTAACGTCCCAGGAACCACAGAAAGAAACCTGAGCCCAGGCAGTGACCGTATCTCATTGTAATCATATCTAAGACGAGCCATCTAAATTCCCATTCTTGCTACATCTTTTCCAAGATTGCTCATCTTTGATGCCAATAGAAAGACGTCATTAACCTTAAATCCCACAATTTGGATTTGTTGATTATGGTTACTTTTATTTATGTACTGCTAAGATAAAATAAAACTTTCCTAACTAAAATCCCTTTTTCTTTATATTCATTAGTTAATGAGCTCCTCATGCCATCATGTGCCAGGTTCTGAGCTAGTCCCTGCCAATGTGAGGAGTAAGGCCAGTCCTAGCCCTCAAGGAATTCACAGTCTAGTTGGACACGTCACAAAAAAAAAAAAAAAAAAAGCATCCAATTTCCTCCGCCTGGCCCCCAATACCTTTGGCAGTATGTGTTCACATATCTACAGAGGGGCTTTGGTTTTTACTTTTACCATAAATGTTGCATCTTTCTCTTCCAATCATGTCTCAAGAAACAAAGCTTAGAAGCTGGGTCTTTGAGAAATTAAGGCATAAAAAACTAGGTATGGGACCTAAAGCCAATCTGAGAAACAGAATATACTCATCACTTAACTCTGTGGTTTCCAGAGTCATTTATTCTTACCTTAATCTCCCTACTCAAAATGGACTCATAATTCCACATAAACTGAAGCACACCAAAAGGACAACTTCTAAGTCAAAAGAGAGAGGACACCACAATGTTCCTGGGCAACGTGTCCCCACCTTCAGAAGACCTATTTCCATACTTGCGGGGGTTGCCAAAATGTGTAAAGACCATGTGCTCTATACTCTGAAGGCTATTTAAAGGATGATAAGAAATGCAAATTCATCTGTGATATGGCTTTCAAGTTATAAATGTCAATGACAGCCAAGTCTGCTGAGTTGGGAACTTCTCCAACAACAGGTTGACAACAGCCTAATTCGACAGCTCTGGAGGAGGCTGACAGACAGCTGCTCTTTCAGTAGCTCTTTCCAAAGGAGCCAAGAGGCCTCTTCAAAGGCAGTTAGATAAGATGTACTGAAGAAGGAAGGTGACAACATATTTGGTGGCAGATAGACACAGGCCAGGAGTGCCATATGAAGCCAACACTGCCTGCTCCATGAGGACTGTCAACCCCACACAGTGCAGAGTTGAGAGGAGGTAGGGGCAGGTAGTGCCATGAAAGAACAACAGTCCAGGAAAGCCAGAAAGATGCTCAACCTTCCCAGACCATAAGTCACAGCAACTGGGTATTGGGCCCCTGAGATGCCAGCCTGCTAGTCCCAGCTGCCATGCCTGGCAACTCTTAGAAAGCAGTAAACAGACTTTTCTGTCAACACTGAATTCATTTCAGAACAGTAAGATAGATTATTTAGTTGTCCAATCCCCGAAATGAAGTCCTGTTCACTTAAGGGGGGTGGTGAGGAGGGTGTGAATGGATGAATTGAATACACTTAGCTACATCTTTAACAATCCCACCCCCCCTTTAGAGATTCAAGATCTCTTTGAAGATCTGAGGAGACACTTCTGGTTTCTCCCAGCAGGACAAACTCTCAAGGTGACAGCTAGAGAGAAGCCTGTGATAAAAGTCACACAGTCATATGATTTTCTAACTCCAAAATTAAGGCTGTTATTCACAGACATTTGTCTGTGAGCTGCTAAGGTATTTTTTTCTCTTGTGATGTTGTTAGAGAAAAAATTTATGCAAAGACCCACATACATGAGAAAAACAAGAATTAATAATATTTAATGTTCCATTCTATTGACCCCATAACCTTGACGCCCAAATTCTTTCAGGCTGTGAAATTCAAAATATTCTGCTCCCAAGTTTGAACATCTGATTTACCAAGGTAACTTTCAAGGGTAGCGTAAGTCGTGTTCAAGGCTTCAGACTATTCAGTAGTTAGTACTTAATTTCATCTACAAAAGATAACTAGGGAATTAGGAAAATGCACCCTTGAGCAATGGCTCCTTGATAGAGACTCAGTTCAGAAACTGTACCATGAGTCACACTCTGCAGTTCTTTGGCTTCACTCATTCACATCATGATCCTCAGTGTCAGGTCTGGGGTGAGGCACCAGGGAAGTGAACATGATCAGCTCAATACATTTGTGCCTGGTAATGAATGAACAATAAGTGGCCTCATGTTCTAGTGCCTATTAATTCTAGACAGATAAAATTTATCTTGCCCAAGTACTACAAAAGGTCATTTCCAGGGCTTATCTAGAGAGCCAGAGCTGTCCCCTCAGATCTGGGCTACATTGGTAGGACTGTCCCCTTTGGGACTATGTTGTCTATACCTTGGTGATTCCAATTGTGAACATACACCTCAACTCCTGGGTCCTCTACCTCCCAAAGGCAAAATCCTGGGTTCATGCTTAGCCAGGAGAATAATTGCTTATTACAGTACTTACATGACCTAATGGATCCTCCTCTACTGTCCACTTTAGAATAATCACTCCTGAAATCACAAGACAAAGACATTTTTAAGTTTCTCCTCTTCGAGGACATGATTCTGCAGACAGACAGGCTGACAAAGTTTCTATGAATTTTGTTTCTCCCATTTTGGAACCCAACTGCTTTTTAAGATAGTCTCCCAAAATAAGTTACCTAAAAATAGCTAGGTAGCAGGTCCTATCACTTCAACACCCAGTGCATTTATCTGCAAAATTTTATTATCTCATGTGTTAGGATCCAAATCCACTCATTATTAGTTCAGTAAGGCAACATTAGGCAAAGATGAAGCATCTTCAGAAGAACAAAACAGTTCTTCGTTTCAAGAGCATTACACCAAAGTTTTTACCAGTCTTAGTAGTTCCTGAACTACAATACATTAATATGTACACAGTTCCAAATACACAATTATAAAAATAGATAATTACATTTAGTAGTTCAAAATAAGAGATCAAGCCAATTGAGTTACAAGCCTATTTAAATATAACCGATTACTTGTAACTGCTTCACCCCAAATAAACTCCCCAAAAGTAATAAAAGCCATTTTAGAAATAAATCTATTATGTGCTTCTGATACATATATGTAAAACTTCTTTATTAAAAAAAAAGCATGCCTCTTTGTAGACACATATATGGTGTTTCTGATATTTATAAAATTTATCAGCTAAGAACAGAGATAGAAAAACTCAAATGGGAAAAGGGGAAGAAGAGCAAAAGTGGGAGCGGAAAAAAAGACCAGGCTGAACAGGGCCCTCTTCCAGCTGACCATTAAGTCTTCTAAGACTAACCATCTGGCCCACATTCTTCTTAAGGACCTCTGTGGAAGAACATGTACCATTTTCTGCTGGAATATGTCCAGCAGCATTTGTTATTTTTAATCCAAACAAGCCAATTCCTTCTTCCTATGGTCTGCAGGATACAAGCGTCCTTCAGAGCACTAAGATTTCTGTCCAGGACATCAATCCCTATGCAATACCAGTGAGTTATACACAGGGGCGACTTGGGATAGCAAGCGCAACCTGCAGTCATTCAAATTCACCGCTTCCACACAACAGTCTGGCCACGAGGAATGTTTACTTAGCTAGCTAGCAGGCTGGAAGGAACTGAATCAATGTTAGGGGCCATGTGATCCCCTTTCTATACCAGTGTCTGTATGAAATAGCTTCAAAGTCAAAGAATGGTTTTTGAAATGAGATTATTGTGATCAGAAAGAGCTGCAAACCCCAGTAAGTCCAGTCACTGAGATATATTGACTATTTCAAGAAAACAATTGTAAGCATCTTGGTTCATCACTCAAAATCCCTCATTTATGTGAAATGGTATAGAGTAATAAAATGAATACCCATGTGCCTCAGAACTAAATAATATAACGTATTTTCAGTGCTTTCACCCTTTTTGATATGTTTTCATTAACATCTCATTTGTTACATTATACGGCAATTTTCCTTATAAATGTCCAGACCAAGTTAACTGGCAGGAGGTGACTAATGAATCATACCAGTAGTAAGACCTAAAATTTGAAGAATATTCATGATGTGTGCCATGAGAAAAGCTCATCATCTTTTACCTCCCCACTACTTCCAAATCTGGAATTTACACTTGTTAAGAACTCAATTTTATGCTAAGAATCAGACAAGCTCCTGAGTCATATGAAAACTGCATTACCCTTGGTTCTATACATTAACAAAGCTAATGGTGACCAAGAAACTAAAAGATGATGCACTTCTATCCTTAGCAAATTTCAATGTTCAAATAACTCTAAATAGTATCTCTTGTAAAGCTAAGTACATATAACATTAATGAAAATGTATAGTCATTTCTAACCATCTATTAGGAAAATTTTAAAAGAAGTCTTTTTTCTAATTTTCAAAACACCACTCTACAGTTTTCATCAAGATTTCCACTAGAAGTAACTTTTAGAGATTAACAGGCTCCCTTAATCTCTTGTTGGGTTTATGTATTTCCTCTCCTCTTTGCTAATTTTACCTAAACTCTGAAAGTATTTGTAAATGGAGAGCATAGGAATGCAAGTCAGTCTATAAAAAATAAGGCAGCAATCACAGGCAAGAGGCAGTGAGGAGCCAGGAAACATGGGAATTCCATTTTCAACCAATATTTATCCGTTTTATTTTATATTCTGGCTAAAGATTATAAGTGACTCACACACAAGAAACCTACCTGATAAACTCTGGACTCCAGGTAGGTTTTCTATTAAAGATTTACATTCATTTTTGCCCTCCCCCAAAGATGAACCATGATAAACCAGTGGATGTTCAAGAACCACCCCTGCAGGGTCCACTCTGCATGTGATGGCAGGAATGATGGTGGCTGACTACAGACCAAGAGTTCTCACTCCTCTCCACCCCTCGTGCTCATCGGCACTGGGGCCTGATAGGGTTGTGCTTTTTCAACTTTTACAATTAAACTTTTCATTGTCTATTGGCGATGGACAATGTCTCTCCCAAAATAACCTATTAATAGAACCATCAGTAGTCAGTTCTAGAACCAATGAGAAACTGGACCCAGAACCTCTGGTGGTGTCCCTCGTGTTCCATTTTCACTTTGCTCACAGCTACTTTGTCAAGCAGGCATGACAATGACAATGACCATTTAGGGGCTTGGAATACAGAGAGTCCCCAGATAGTGTGTTATATTCACAAATGAGAAACATATCCAGACTTTATGGCTTCTGAATTCATCACTAACTTGGAAAAAGAAATAATCCTTGCAGCATCTGGGAAACTGGCAAAGCAAAATCCCAGACCACCACACACCTACTGAACTCCACGTTCTGGGCAGGGGCCTCACAATCTCTTTGAACACACCCACTGGGAGATTCAGATGCACATGCAAGTTTGAAAACCACTACAAATCCACGCAGAGGTGATGGCAGGTACTAAGTCCAGCCAGAGGTCATACAATCATGGTGAATGGAACACCCACCCCACCCCCACCCTGCCCTCTCCTCTGCTTCCCCACCTGCCAGAGGTGTGTGGAAGGGGCAGGGCGGGGTTCAGGATCTAGCCCAATTCACTCTCCCACACCTTCCTGTGTCTCTGAGGGGCCAGTCCCGGGTTAAGCACAAGAATCATCTTGCTTGCCAACCGGCCTCTGGGGGATGTGAGCAGGGAGCCGGCCACCCAGCTCACCTTGGTGGTGAATTGTGTGGTGCCTTGGCCTCTGCCATGCCCCTGGAGCACTCAGGGCCTTCCTTCCAGGTGCCTCAGGCCAAGCATCTTGGTTTGGTTCTCAAAGGGCCCCCCTCGAGTCACTGCCCTGGTGAGGAGTTTCAGAGTGGGAGGAGGGAGATTTTCAACTACAGAAAGGGGCAGCACTAGCAGCTTCCACTTTATGGAGGCGGCTGCCTCGTCATCCCCCTGGCACACAGTAGGGACGCCAACTGACTTGAGGAACTCCCACCCCATGCTCCCTCTGACTACCCAGTGCTGCTCAAATGGCGTGAATGACTGGTGGGCCTTGTGCACTTGCCTTTTTAATAAGAGGCAGGAAACACTAGGTGGGAGTCCCCGAGTCCCCTTCCCCTTGGCAAGCACTAGCTGAGAACACTCAAGCTGCCTTATACCTTGCCCATACCATAGAGGAACCTCCCCCATCCTTCGTGATCCCAGAAGCTTCTGTGGCCCCAGTGGCTCTGTAAGTACAATCCTAGCAGATGTGCCCTAAGCCGAAGTCTTCTCTACGGGTCCACCCTGGTGGCGCAGTGGGTTAAGCAACGCACTATGAAGCAAACGCAACCACTGCAGCATGAGTTCGATCCCTGCCAGCAGGGTGAGCCACATGGTGCAACAGACCTCTCCTGCCTCACCCTGCTCCCCTCAGCAGTGTATTTAGGTCAAATCTGCCTGTTCTGTTCCCCACTCTGTCTCTGGTGGATCCTCTCACCCCCTGCACTTCTGGCCTGTACCCCAGTTCTTGTATGAATAAAAAAAAAAAAATCTTTAAAAAATAAAGGGTTTATAATCTTTTAAAAAAAAAAAAACAAAGTCTTCTCTACCATTGGTACTTTTGGGGGTACAGGCTCTGCCAGCTGCTACCCCTCTTCTGAGCTCAGTAGCCACCAGTAGCAGAGTCATCCCCTCACTTTCATTAAAAGGTGAAGGTTTTGTTGACCACCTTGCCAAAAAATTTTTTTTGAAAACCACTGCCAATAGGCTGTTAATACGTAGGTTCGGACAGCACTTCAGAAAGCCCTTGTCCTTAAAAAAAAAACCCAATAAAATAAAATATCTGGCATTTTTCTGTGCCTTAAAAACCTGCTATAGTATGATGTCAACTGTTCCTTTCTATTTTTACATCCTCATAATGAGGCTGATGGTGATTCATTCAGCACTTATGTGATCACTTAAATAGTAAAGATCTTTCTCTCTCACCCCTAATGGAAGGTGACGGCTGCCTGTTATTTTTGATGTAATTACAGGAATAATTCAGTAACAAAAGCTTGTCCTTTATCAACCTAGCAATAGCTATAATAGTTATAATTATAATGTTCCATTCTTTTCTGTAATGTGTTCATACTAATGTACCCTTTGAAACTGATCATACCACATGTCATAACAAGGAAACACATAACCAGGGATCAAATTCAGTTGATTGTAAACAGAGATCAAAACAGCAAGTGTTTTGTTTAGGCAAACCTTTCTCAGTTGACAGGAAAGAAGTATGCAGTAACCACCTAGCTCATTTATCCTAGTGAAATATGGAGATGGGGGTGTTGATTTAACGCTTTCTATGAGCCCTATGGTGGCCTTGCAGTACCAACGGTCTTACCTAACCTGACTCTACCTACATCGTCTAATTATCAAAGCAGGAAACAGTAAGGGCATTGCCTAAATAATAAATAACCTTTGTATATACCTTTAATTTGTTGAGGTGTGTATTAATTTGGAGAAGTTAATTTCATGCCTACTGGGAGGTCTCTTGATAATTTGTGAATATCAATGTATTATTAATTTCCCTTCCCTTTTTGATTAATTTCACACTTATGCTGGATAAGAAAGGCAAGATTAATGATGTCTGGAAGACAATGTACAGTTCTTGTTAGATACTAAATCAATCTCAAGTGTTCAAGTAAACAGAGAACTCAGATAAGGAAATGATAATAGAATCCTCTCTAGGTGGTGTCCAAGGTGCCACGTAAACAAATGCCCAGATACCCAGAGACTAAATTTAAGCTGTAAACTCCAGCTAACCCTCTTCTGGGAAAAAAATATAGGATTCTGCAGATGGCAATATGCACTGATAAACTTGTGCTCTTACCACTGACTAACGAGATAGATTTATTTATCACACTGTAAGTCTCCATTTTTCAAGGGTCCCTTTGTGTACTACTTAGCCTCTTCACACCCTTTTGTCTTTTCAAGTCTCTCTGCAACAGTCTCAAGACTCCTAACCCAATATGTGTGAAGAGACCAATGGTCTCCCTCATCGGTGGATATAAAGAAAAGGCACATGAATTCAGTCTCATGTTGCGGTTTCACAGAGTCAGGGACCTTTGTACCTAAACACAATCCTACTACCAGTAATAATGCCTAACTGAGAACCTGCTCATGTGCCAGAATACTAGGAGTTCTGCATAAGTTATCTAGCGTAATAATGGCTCTTTCAAGTGTTACTGTTCCAGATTCTGTAGATGACAAAACTAAGACTCAGAAAGCTAAATGCCTTGCATAGATCTCATCTTCACACAGGTCTGTCAGGACCCCAAGTCTGGAGTCTTCCATACCACAGTGTTCTTGGGAATATGAGAAATGGAACATTTATGGCTTCCCCTAGACTGAAAGTTTCGAGCATGCCATCTTTCTGCAGGAAACCTCCCTGTCAACGACAGCACCAACTAACCCAAGTTTTCTTTGAATCCCAAGATTTAATTACAATTTCACAATCTCACTTGTCTACTGGACTTTCTATGTCCACTGCAGTACCTTCTGACCAACAAAGACCTACATCCAAGACCTAAATACAGCATCAACAGCACCTTGCAATCATTCAGCAGTGTTGTCTGATATTTAAATTAACATTAAAATAAAGAACTCAATTCCTCACACATACTTGCCACAATGGTCAAAACTTCTTGGACTAGTGGCTATCCCATTGGATAGCAAAGACAGAGGCTCTGCATCACTGCAGATTTCTGCTTGGCCGCACTGATAGCTATCTCAGGATGGTATCTTTTCACCTACTATACTACCAGCACCATGCAGGAAGCGCCAAAGCCTCTCCACCACAGACCTAATTAGGGACTTCATCAGACTGATCATATCCTTATGCCTTTCGATCTCATGTATAAAGTGGTAACACTTCCTGAGGAGTCAGGTCATTTGTAGATAAATATCAGAATTCATGGAGGAGCAACCACACACACCACCCATGCCAAGGCATCCCTGCATAGCCTCATCAAATCTCTCTCCAGCTGGGCAGTTAATCTCTGTTATCCCTCTTTGGCAAGACAAGGCCTCCAAATTTAGTCTCTAATTTCTAATTATTAAAGAAACCTATGTAAGAAAACCAACTTGCAAATCACTTTTGCTACCTATAATCACTCTCACTAAACTACTCCACTATAAACTGTATGACACACAGTGAGGCACACTTTGGTGTCAATGACAGTCTAGTAGCAGGAGAAAAGACAGAACAGTGACTCCCCTTTGAGGACGGGGTTTAGAAGATTTCCCCCTTGGGAAAATTACTCATCCACTCAGCATCTTCAGTGTCTTTATCCATAACATGGAATTAACCACCAATCTCAAAGGATTAGGCTAAGAATTAAATGAGCAAATATATTTCAAGTTCCCAGTACATAAGTAAGCAACTCAATTAAGTGGCATTAACTAAATGTGATTTTCATTCAGTCAAAATACAACTAGAAAGGGAAAAAAACCTTGTATTCCTAACAGACATCACTGTAATCTCCTTCTACTCACATTCTTTAAGTCCACAAACCAGGCTACAGCTGCAAACCCTCATCTTATCATAATCCTCACCCAGTAAATGCAGAAAAATTACAATAAGGGCTTCCTGGAGATCCATTTCCTTAAGGCCAGTATGGGCATCCTCATTTTTTTTTTTAAAGATTTATTTATTTATACATACAAGAGCTGGGGTACAGGCCAAAGTCCAGGGCAGTGAGAGGATTCACCAGAGACAGAGTAGGGAGCAGAACAAGCAGAGAGACTGAAACACACTGCTGAGGGGAGCAGCGGGCGAGGCAGGAGAGGTCTGCTACACCATGTGGGTCCCCTCCCTGGCTGGCAGCAGGGATTGAACTCATGCTGCAGTGGCTGCAGTTTGCTTCATAGTGCGTTGCTTAACCCACTGCGCCACCAGGGAGGCCCTGGGCATCCTCGTTTTTTATTCCTTTGTCAATCTCCAAATAAATATCCACTACATCTCATACTTAAACATAATACTAGTAAGGCAGTTCAAGGAAAATACACTGGTATGATTGGGTTTTGTTTTTTGTTTTTCTTTTTTACAGTATCTATGGTTTAAGCCATTGTAACAACCAAGTCCAAAGCACTGAGAAATCCAGACTCGAATGAAAATTCAAAAGTGGATGGAACGTTACAGTCTCAGTTCTCAGTCAGGATTACACCCTTAGTGGGAAGAAAAAAATTCTACTCTCAGGTCAATTTGTAAGTTTCTGAAAAAAAAACTGAGAAAAGTAGAAGCAAGGAGAGGCCCTATCTATGCTCTCAACTCTCCCTTTCCTAGGGGCCCTGTGGTTCCTGGCTTCACCCCCTAAAAGCCAGTCTAAAGGCCCAGAAGTCTCAAGGGGTGAATGAATCCTTGGCTCAGGTCTCTCAACTGCTGAGGGAGGGGAAGGGCAGGAGGCCAGCATTCAGAAGTTAGCAGAGTTACCAGGTAACCAGGATCCCACCAGAAATATGCCTCTTCTTGGCAAGGATCTGATTCCACATGGCTAGGCAATTGCTTCCTTCCCTCTGCTCTGGGGCTCAGGCCAGCCCCCAGCAGTCCCCTCAAGGCACTGGACTTGCTCTGGCACTAAAGCTCTACCCCGGTCACACAGGAACAGATACCCATTCCCTCTGATGCAGGCTGGTTGGAATCCAGAATGAGTAAGCTGTGGTTTCACAAGAGCCTCAATTTCTCTAGAGTTTGAAGCTTGCTGCCCATCTCCAAATGCCCTGAGAATGTCTTGGCAGTAGGCTTCCTCACCTCCTTCCACCACCACCTCCAGCTGTCCTCATTCTTTCCTAAGTCTGCCTCCAGGGTTTTCAGGTGTTCGTTGCTAAAACTATTAAGTTAGCTGGATTCTATGACTAATCAGAGCCTGCAGTTCATAAGAAGCACCAGCTAACATCAATGATCTTACAGAGCAGCAGCTAGCATAACCGAAAGAAAGCTCACTAACTAGCCGTAAGCTCCATGCAACCTGTAATAGTCCCTTTTAGATGTCACTCGCCCATGAAAGAATTGAGGCCCAGAGTTAAATTGACTAGCACCAAGTCACAGCCTACAGATGGTGAACCCAGGATATGACCCCAGCTATCTAACCACACTGTCATAACCTCTGCAATGGCTACATTCTCCCAGCCCCTCTCTACCACTTGTCCTTTCACTGCGTGCTAGCGAAGAGTCACCAATAAGGCCCACAAACCATCACCAGGTGCTGGGACTGTGTCCATACAACATGGGCCATCCTGATCCTTCCACCTCCATCCTCCGACAGTTGCACACACCTGCCATCAGCATCTCTCCTGAGTGGCTCAGGCAAGCCAGATGGCAATTTTTGCAAAAGTGAAGATTAAGGTCTTCATGTCATCCAGGCTGCAAGGATACCCTAGACAGGCTAATGTGCTTACTGATTTGTTTGGTATAAATTTATCCTCATTACTGGGAAAGAAAAATAGTGCATAGCTGAGGAATATTCATGTTTACTCCCCAGGTGGCTGGACCACGGTTCTTCTCCAGAGAAGCAATTTTCAAGGCAGAGATTAGAGAGGAATGTTCAACTCCCCTAGGAGATTTGAAAAAGATATGCCACCATCTCTCACCCAAAAGACATATTAAACAAAAACCATAGACTCTTATTATAAGACCTAGAGAGTAAAGGAAGGAGCAAGAAGTAGTGATTAACTTCCCAACTTTATGGGCCAGTCCAGTATCAAGGACCAACCACCTTTAATTCTAAGCAATCTGGTCATGGTTGTAAGAGCTACTATTCTAACTCCAAAGAGTCATTTAGCTGGCTTAATGAAGGATCAGAGATGAAGTAAAGATACAGACAGAACAAAGGTTAGAGGGAGGGTAGAAAGAGAAATCCTGTTAGACCTTGTACTTGACACTGTGATAGAAAAATTGGGGTACCTAGTGGCATGTGTGCATACACACAATGACTAGACCAGCAATCTCCAAAAGAAAAATAATGCAGCCACATATGTAATTTTAAATGTTCTACTAGTTTCATCAGAAGGGTAAAAAGAAACAGGTGAAGTCAATTTTAATGCACTTAAATCAATATATCCAAAGTATTACTATAAAACATGGAATTGGCATTTAAGTATCAATAAGAAATCTTTTATACTCTTTTCTTCAAACCATCTTTAAATTCGGTGATATTTCACACATACAGCATATCTAAGTTTGAATTAGTTGTGCTTCATGTGTTCAATGGCTACACTTGGCTAGTGGCTACCACCTTAGAGAACACAGATAGGCACGTAAAGAGGAACAGAACTCAGGGAGGTCGACTTCCGGGATCATCTAGCACACAGTCTGTTCATAAGGGGTGAGGTGGACTCAGCCTTCAGACTCATCGGTGAGTCCTTAGCAGATACAACGATAATGCGGAAGTCAGTGATTTGCTCTGTGGCTTTGAAGAAAGGGATGGTATGGGACAAGGAAGGACCACAGGACTGATTTTAGAAGCTGGGAAAGAAAACAGGGCCTGTCCTAGAACCGTCAGGATGAATGCAAGTCCGCTAACACCTTGATTAGAACCCAATGAGATCTACTTTGCAAGTCTAATCTCCAGAATTATATAACAAATTTTTGTTGTCTTAAACCATCAAGGCTGTAGCAATTTGTTACAGTACAATAGGAAACTGATGCTCCATTTGTAGAGTGGTCAGTGGACACTCATTGTAATAGGGTGTCCGTAGTTAATTATATTAGCAACTAAGTGGCAGCTCTTGCAGCCATCATTTACTAAAGGCTTGCAAAATCCCCAACAATAATAAATAATTCCTTGCTAAATAATTCACATTTTTAAACATATACTGTTTGAGGCCTCCCTGGTGGTACTGGGATTAAAGCCTCAGCACTTTCAAGCTATCGCCAGCCACTGCAGCGTAAGTTTCATCCCTGGCCAGGGAGCTAACCAACATATGGCGCAGCAGAACTCTGTCTCACCCACAGCTCCCCTCAGCATTGCATTTCAGCGGATCTGCCTGTTCTGTTCCTCACTGTCTCTAGCGAATCCTCTTACCCCCTGTAGTGCCAGGAAGACACGGAGCAGGTTCTCAATGATTCCAGCAGGCGGGTCAAGTAGTCCTGGAGGTCTCGATGGCTTTTTTAGGCTTTATTACATCATGAGGTGACCAGGTACACGGCAGGCAGGGGGCCCGAGCGCCACGAAGCTAGCAGGCCTCCTAGCCCCCCGCGCACCTTCACTCTAGGCTCTGTAGCCTCTCGTGTCTCTGCTACTACTGCTGCTGCTGCTTCTCTCTCTTCTCTGCTGCTGGTGTCCACGTGACGCCGCCCTTGTAGTCCCCATGTCTCAGCCCAGGTGTACCCACCTGCGCATGCCCACACCCTACTTGAGGGGCCCACCATTCAGATGCGTGCAAGACCGCAGGTGTCCATCGTCAACACCAATGGCGGGAGGGCAGAAAAGCCTGATCACTTTTCCATTTTACCCTACACCTCCCTAGATCCTCTGGCCTATACCCCTTTCCTTCTGTGCATAAATTTTAAAGTCTTTAAATATATACAGAGAGAGAGAGAGAGAGAGAGAGTTTGTTTTGGAATGGATAGATTTACTGAAAAGTTGTATACTCTTCATCTAGTTTCCCTAATGTTAGCTAACATCTTACGTAATCTTTAAGTATATGTCAAAAATCAAGACTAACATCCCCACAAAACCAGTTAAGAGCACTATAAACTCTGCGATCACTTTTCACAAGTATTTTAACTTCCAAGAACCCTAGAAATAAATATTTCCCTGGTCTTGGTGTGATGGATGACATGACGTTTAAAGATTCAGTCATCTGCTTGTTCATGGTCACAAAGACTGGCATGGCTTTTGAGCTGGATTCTTCTGCCTTATCCGGATATCTTTACCCCTTCCCTTGAGGATATCATCCCCATAAGAGAAAACAACCCTTCAGAAGCTACTTAGTAGGAACAGCATCAAAACAGGACTTGACTGGCGCTGACAGCCGTGCTCTACAACACCACCCTCTCCCTGACTTGTAGGGATGAGGGGCCGCAGTGGTCCCTGCCAACGCCACAGTGTCTGTGATGGGTGGGAATGGATTCATGCTCCTGGAAACTGCTTACCTGCTTCAGGGTCACTGTACACCTAAGAGCTTTCTTCTGGTTCTTAGTCAGCCAAGAAGAACTCATCAGGGCCCACTAAAGGGTCCTTTACAAGGGGGATCTCTAGAGGGAACCGTAGCAGGAGTTGCTGTCAATGACTATCCAAAATCTACTTCAGTCCTTGCCCTGGAGCCTTTGCACAACGACTACAACATGCGCTTTAAATCATTCTCCTCCCAGAGGATCCTGCACCTGAAATCTTCCTAGCTCCTAGATTGAACCACCTGAGCAACTCAAGTAGGAAGAGGAGTTTTTCCCACTTGAGGTAACAACCTCACACGAAACACAGCAGGACAGCATTAGGACACACTCATTTCCATCATCCAAAACGGCCACCATGTTCACTTTTTAGCCTTCTTCTTTCCCATGCAACTCTTTGATCCGGGAGGCCTCGCGCAATGCTGCACCGCCTGCTCTGCTATCTCTGTGCTTCCATCAGTGGTTCCCAAAACATGGCCCCAAACCAGCAGCTGTACAGGCATCACCTGGGAACTTGTTAGAGATGTGAATGCTCGGGTCCCTTCCAGACCTACAGACTCAGAAACTTGGAGAGAGGGTCCAATGACCTGTGCTTTAACAAGCCCTCTGGGTGTTTCTGATACATGCTAGTTTGTGAATCACCAAGCTATAAATGTCCTCTCCTCCCCATGGCTGACCTATGGTATAGAACTATATTTGGAAAGTCCTCCGCAAATAAACACTTTGCACATCAGCTGTGGACCCAGAAGAAGCCCACTGGGGAAGCAGCATCCACTCATCACATAGGGAGCAGTGTAGCAAGGACTGTGCAGTGCACTGCAGGCTTAGGGCCCACCCTGGTTTCATGAAGCTAAAAGTGTAAGAAAGTTTAAAGATACCAACAAGGCAACTTAAAAATTAATGCAGTATTACAAACCATGGAAAATGCTGCAAAAGAAAAGAACGGGGAGGGGCAAAACAAAGAAGGATGAGGAACTTCTTTTACCTGGGTGGTGGAGGGAGCCATCCCCAGGAAGGGAAATTAAGCTGAGATGAAGAAGGGCGGGCGTTTTGCAACCATCCCAGGCCAGGTAGGTTCACTGTTGGTTCTGGCAATTGAAGGAGAATTTTGGAGCCCCTGACATCATTTTCACAGGTTTTGACGGCAAGCAGGGAAAACAAGCCAGCACTTGAGCCCCCTATGAATCTCTAGAAAGTCTCTTCTCTGGGTTTTCTCTGGTGCCCTCTCCTGAGGTCCTCCTCTCGTAGCTGCATGTGGTAGGTGTTCTCCCGGCTGAGTGATGCCGCCTTTGTAGCCCCAGCCCCCAGGCCCAGGTGTGCCCACTTAAGCACGCCCACGCCATACTCCAGGTGGCCACAATCAGGCACGAGTGCCCCGCACCCATGCTCCCAAGCGCCTCCTGCTTCAGCACAATCAGGCCCACAGGTGATAGCCACAGAGGCCAGTGGAGTAAGAAGCCTATTTCATTTATACTACAGCAGGAACTAGCCAGGAAAAGAGGGAAGGAAACAAATATTCCCAATAGAATAAAAGTTCATGCTAAGGCCCCCATGCAGAAAAGAGTGAGTCTTCAAAGGTGTTGAAAGATGCCAGTGTAGGTAGAAGACAGATGGGTGGGAGGGGTAGTGGGGAGATAAGGTTCTAGAAGCCCAACCTCTGCACCTCATGGGCTTAAGAGTCAGTACTAGAGTCTAAGCTTATAAAGATGCCCCTGAATTTCAGGCAGATGTTTGACAATAAAAATAATAACCATTTATTCATCACTTAATGGCACAGTATATGCCATGCACTGTTCTAAGTGCTCCACATAAAAATGTATTCCTTACATTTTTTTTCTACATTTTCTATTATCTCCAGCTTCTCCATTTTACAAATGAGGACAGTAGCCCCAAGTCACCCAGGTAGTGCAGGATCAGAACCCCATCAGATCAACTTCGGAACCCAAGGACCTCGACCACCTTGCAATACTGCCTCTGAGCAGGAGACAGAAGAAGCAGTGGATAGGCAGCAAGCAATGCTCTGTTTTGCATTTTCAAAAGTTGGCTGTGAATGCTGTGTTGAAAGAGAGGAGAGAAGACAAGCAGAAGCAACTGCATTTTCTGAGCAACAGGAGACTGTGGCCTGGGCCAGAAGGGTGGCAGCAGAGATGTCCAACCAAGAGAAATGCTTGAATCACAGAGAATGAATGAGCTCTGCCAGGGCCTATTTAACAGGTTCTAAAACTTCAGAACAACACTGGTGCATCCTAATCCACTCCCTTCACCTTCCATCTGAGAACCAGAATGAGAATTAAAAAGGGCCTTGACCTGTGCAAATAACCAAAACACAGGGCTGTCACTGGAGCCAAAATATCATCCTAGACCTCTTCAATCCCAGTCACTGTTCTTAAACTCAGAATTTTGAGGCAAGTCTGCTCCTTGTATATAATGGATGTCGTTATCCACCAGCAAAAGCCACAAATGGCTAATACGCCTCATGGTACCCTCATAACACTGATCATGTTCAAACCTAGATAAAAGAGAAGCTTTCAGCTAGCATTCTGAAAGCAGAATTTCTTTTCATTACCTTGACTGTCCCGCAGTTCACGACAAAGGGAATGACAACAGGTCTGTCAGAGTGGCTTGCATTCGGAGAAAGTCCTGCCTGCAATTTGTTTCTCACCTTTGACTTGCTAAAACAGCAAGGGTCTGGAGGAGCCAGGCAGTCAACCATTTCCTTCGGCTAGATTTAGAGTGAGGGGTGAAGTCAGTGTTACCTGACTTTACATTAAAAGGGTCACGCCAGCCATCCCACAGAGCCTGAGAATTAAAGCCACTGGCTAAGATCAGTGTTGGCAGTGAGTGGGGACACCCCACCAACTAATGGAGCCTTTGGCTTCTCATCTCAACAGGGGACCACTTGGCTTCCGCATCCTCTAGATGAGCCTTGATTTTGCCCTCTGACCTGCATGTCTGGGTGCAGCATGAACAGGCCAGATGAGTCCGGCAGGCCTCTCGAGGAGAGGGAAGGAGTGGCGGGCACTGGAAGGACCATCTGTATACAGACCAATCACAGTCCCACTCAGTACTACAGATGTGAAAAGGTCACAGGGGTTTCAGAGTTTGGAAAGACTTTGTCTTACAAGGCTGTGAAGTGCCCCATGTGAAACTCTTGAATAGTGCCCATTTCCCCACCATTCATTTGTCCCAAAATCCTCATCCTTAAACTCATGCCATAATTGGCCATAAAATCTCTATTCAAAACTGAAACTTTAAAGCCTAGTATGTGGAAAATGCAGTCTTCCTCTGATTTACAAAAGTATTTAACTAGCTCTTGTTTAACAAGAACTCTCATATGTTTTCCCCATAGGATGATGAACCTTAAAAAGAAAGAACACCAGCCCTGCCAGTGCCCAATCTGAAGGGGTCAAGAATTTTCAAATGGCGTATAAAGGGAAAGCATAGGAAGGATACGCTCATCTTTCTGGGCCTGACCCCCATAGAACTGGGCCCAGAGGACTCTCCCTGCCCAAGGAACAGAAGCAGAAGCAACTATGCCACACAGCAAACTCTCTAAGAAGTACAGTATTCTGCTATAAGCAAATTGTCCTCAAGTGGCTGTAAGACACTGAGTGAGTGGCTTAATCACCCAGCAGGGTCTAGTATACAATACATAAAACTCCTCTGAGACAGCCAGCCTGTAAATGGAAAACATTATCATTTGTAACAGGATTAATAACAAAACAGGCTTGAAACAAGCAGGCATCATTGGATTACTTTTTCAACCTCTTCAGGGAGACCACCGAGATCGATGGAGGAGTTTTTTCCCATTTTTAAACAACACAGCATCTCCCACCAAGTGACAGCAGGATCCCTCTCCAAAGAAATTACTTCTTGTGCATTTGTCCTGTCAAGACAAGTGTCCTAAAGTACAGGCATCAAAACAAAATGAACGAAAAGGAGTCTGGAAAAAGGTCCAGAAGGAATATGATTTTCAAAAACAGATCAAAGATCCCCTGGTTGAGACTTAGCCCCTTATAAAAAGATTATAGGGTCAAAATTTCATGTCACAGGGTTTCCTAAACTATATTTCTTCAACCACCTGGGTGTCGATTAAAAAGATGAACTCTATGCCCCTGGAGTAGATCCAAGATCTGCCCTTTGAAAAAGCTCCTTCGATCTTCCTTATACAACTGAAGCTGGAATAGCACTGCCCTATTTTGTTAATGCACTGCTGATATAGACTTGGAAGTCTGAGAATGACTCATACTTTCCTTTTAAACTAAAATCTCCACCACATCTGTGGGTAACTTGGACATAAAACATTGTTCACTACATTCATCAGCCAAGTCTCTGCACCACCAGATCTTTAGACCACTATTTTAAAAATAAAAAGGACATTTATTTTTATATTTACTCCCTTTCTTTCTCTTTGCTGAAGTATCTATGAACTAGCAATGATCTCAAAGGTCAACCTCTGGCAACAGGAGGAAGAGCTGCCCCATGGTGGGGAGCGGACACCCCACTCAACAAGCACTTTCTGCCAGGTTCCCCCTCTGGTGCTCTAGCTACCTATCTAGTTAGTCTGTCCTGCCGCCATCCTTTCCTGGCCCTATTCTGTGCCCTGAAATCTAATACTAATAGACTAGTCATCTGGGCCTCTCTGCCTGCTCACTTCTACTGGTTCAGCCAACCTGAGGCTGAGCAGGGGAATGGAGACAGGAGCTCAGAGGTTCAAAGTATTTTTTCCCAAATCCTTCTTCCTTGGTTGCCACCAAGGAAATTGGAATTTCCAATCTGCAAGGAATGGACATTGGACTTCATTCTTTTTGACAAAAGCTCCTGCTGGGTGGCTACTCTCTGATTCCTAATCTCACTGGCAACCACATTAGTGATCTCACTTCCTCCCCTTGCCCTTTCATGCCTAGGAAAGATAGTGGTTTCCCACTGCTGTTGTCTTTTGGTGCCTCAGGGTGTCTTGCTACTTCTCAAATTTGCCAGCACCCCTGTAAATCTTCCTTGCTTTAGTCTTCTTTCAAAGCATCTGGGGAATTCGGTTCTCTGCTAGGAGCTCAGATAGGATACTGATTCTCACGCTACACATAATTATTTTTGCAAGTAAAATGAAACCTAACGCATTTGTAAGATTTTGTTAACCCAGTGCAAGCAGGTTAACGAAGGCTGATGAGACTAATTCAATGTCAGCCTTGAACCCAACTCCTTATCTAACCAGGTTACAAAAATCCTGAGACATAAAGGATTTCAAAACAAAATTTTGTACTTGGATTTAATTGTCACATGTTTTTAAATTATGATAAGGTAAATGACTATGTCTTTATTAATATACCAAGTCTCCAAGTCTAAAGGCAGACCTTTAGTTATTTAATAACTTAAGTTATTTAATAACCTTTAGTTATTTACTACCACCTGGAAGTACTAATGAGTATGAATAATATGCAAAGCTATATACAACTAGTGCAGTAAGGATTTATTGGAAGTCTGTGTACTTCTACTATTTTGGCTTGTTGCCTGTGTTCATGACTGAAGAAAATGACAGATTTCAGTTAGAATTCAGTATGTAAAAGATGGACTTTTTCCCATTCAAAGTTCACAGATTCGAGGTACAAAGGAAGGGGTAGTGGGTGCTGTTAGAGAATATTTCCAAAACTTGCTTATCCAAATGTCATTCTACCAACACTGTAACATTGCAAAAAGAGGAAGGAAAAAAGCAGCTTCTACCTTATCACATGTTTCTTAATTTCTTAGAGGCTGTTCCTTTTTTTTTTTAAGTAACCAACTCTATCAGGTTCTTCCAGACATGAAAAATGTCCATTTCCTGAAAACTAATGACACTGTATATTTTAATTACAGCATACTTTTCAAGGACCACTTCCTGTGAAAGGGTCTGTTTTTCCCATTAAAAAGACTCAACTTTTTATCTGCCTCAAGACATCCATCACATGAGTGCCAATATCCTGGGATTTAAAAGGAGACTTTTTTTTTTAATTTTCTAAGTGTTTAATCAATAGGCTCCTTTTCATACAGTGCTACACTCTCTGAACAGATCTTGAATGCTTTTTTTTTCTTTAATCTGAATTTAAAATAGCATTCATCATGTAGTGAGTGGCCACTATACTTCAGGTACAGCACCAGGTTATCTTCCTGAATTAGTTATAATGCTCACACCCATACTGTGCTATTGTTCCATCATACTAACAAAGAAATAAAATGACTAGCAATGCCAGTTCAGTCTGGTGTTCTGAGATCATTTTAGTAAAGTGATTTACTAAAAAAAAAAAAGAAAGAAAAAGAAAACCCCAAATACCTTAATAGCTATGTTGAAATTCCAATAATAAATTAGTAAGTAGTTACTTTTAAGTAAATAATGAAACATTTTCTTGGGGTGAGGAGAGACCACCCCACCCACATGTCCCTGAAAGAGACTCAATTAAGTCACTATTTTTCTTATGGCCATAATTTTCAAGACTCCAGAATGCCTTTTAAACTTCTTCGATTCTCCTGCCATGTGTGAAGTAACACGACCTTTTGAAAAAATGCAGGAGAGAATGGCGTGGTCAGACCCTGCAGCACTAGCCAGTACCCGGAAGCGAAAGGAATATCGAGGTGGAGGCAGGCACCCTGGGATCCCACAAATTCAGCCTATGTGCTCCACCAGCGGGTCACCTAGCCACCATCATCATCACTAACTTCAAATGGGAAAGGTTCCACTTCAGAGCTACAGGGGGAATTTTGAAAAGACCCAAGTCAAACATTGCTCTCAAAAGTTCTTTGAACTGATTTCCTTGGACTTAATGACTAAAATAGATTAGGGTGACTTTATGTTGTTTTCTGCCCCTAGTGTAATCAGGACCTCGTAAAGGAATTTAATGATGTAGAGGTTCAGAATTAATGAATTGTTTTAATATTAATTAAATACAACAGAACTTAGGGTACCCCCAAATTCTCCAGAAAGCAGAATAAAAACTGGGAAAAGGAACCCACAAAAGTGAGATCACAAGGAGAAGAGCAGTCTAACCAACATCATGAAACTGTAACGAAGTCTCAGAGATCTACACTCTGTGCTCATCATTCTTTCCCAGCGGGGTAGAAATTACAAAGGTCAAATATAAGTGAAAGTGGGGGGTGAAGGGTGTCAAGGAGAAGGAATTAGTATTTACTGAGTCCAAGTAAGTTTAAGGGACTTTCACATGCAATATTAAATCCTTAAATTTCCCCCATAACCTTATCAGATAGATGATTACCTCTCCAATTTTTTTTATTTTAGTTTTCTTTTTTCTCTCCAATTTCAAAATGAAACCAATGTCAGAGAAAATAGTGACTCGCAAGGAACACATAGCCCCTAAACAGCAATCAGAATTGAAAGTCATGTGGTCCTGGCTGAGGACCATGCTCTTTCTTCTCCTCCCCTCACCCCTGGGATCTTGTAAGTGACTTTGAGCTCAAATAGCAAGGTTGAGAAAAAGGCATCCCAGTTTCAAAAAAAAAAACTTCCCTAGGCCTTCATCTTTTGGGGGAGCAAAAGCAATGAATACCCAAATAGTTAACAGTTAGGAGAAGAGAATAAATAAGGCTAACAAGTCTAATTTTCAAAGACAAAAGAAAACAAAACAAACAAAAAAACAGGTGGGTGTTGGGGAAGCTGAATTCCAGAAATGATTCAAGTTGGTGACTACTCACATTCTACATGGAACATTCAGCGAGTGGTCTAGAATTACATGGAAGAGGTGATCCAGAGAGCATAACTGAGTCCCTCAGGGAAACATTATGCCCATGTGGAGGTAGACAGGGTAGACAGACAGGCCAGGAACCAGGGACAGAGACACAGAGTTTCTGTTTCAGCAAGCACTGTGACCTGTCTCCCACATAAGTAATTCAAGGACCTGTCCAACCTCCCAGATGGGAGCCTTCACAACTATTTTGACCACACATCCCAATATATAAAAAGTGAGCATGTGCCCCTATTATATGTCCATTTATCTTTTAAAAACATATACTGCTGCCAACTGTTCAATTATTACTAAAACTTGAGTCCTTAGAGCTTTGAGCAGAAGAAAAACTTATTTGCATATTTCCTCTCCATACCCCAAAGGCTTGTTCTAAGAACCACATTGTAGAAATCACCATCAGAGGCTTGCAACATAGTGACCACTCAGATCCCAGGGACCTTCACCTTTACTTGGCAGAGCCACATGTGCCCTCCCATCCTGTGAGGTCAAGCTGTCTTAGTGTCCACTCCCAGTGCTGATGGCAGGTTCTTCATGCCTGAGTGCCTTGTAGTCACGTCTGTACATTTTCTCCAGGTACACAGCCCTCCCCCAGATTCTCCTCAAACCATTTATTACCACTGCTCTGTTCACCCTGGATCTGTATCTTACCATTGTAATCACCCAGCAAAATGCTCACTTTGCAACACAAAACTCAGTATCCTGTGTACTCAGGCAATTCAGCACTACCAGGAAAAGGGGGTGAATACATAGTAACCACATGAACACTGTTACCAGAGAACAAGATGCCCTCATGGTTCCCAGATCTTTTAACATGTGGAACTTAGACTTTCTCTGGCCCTCAGTCAGTTCTATTTCCATTTATTAACCTCAGACACTATCCTTCATCCTCATCCATCCATTCAACCAGTCTTTCATTCACGAGAATGTTACAGAACCCCACTACTTGCCAAGCATAGACAGGAGTGAATCTCACAGCACTTACATTCTAGTAAACAAACACACTGGCTCCCGGAGATGAGGAAAATTAATCTGTTACATAATAGGGACCCAGCAGGGACCAGAAAATCCTGGTTATCAGATGTGACCCACTTCGCTTCCTGCCTACTTCTCCACCTCCCATTTTTTAATGAGATAAAATTCATATAACACTAAAGAGCCCTTTAAAGGTACACAATTCCATGGCATACAGTATAATCACAATATAGTGCAACATCATCTGTCTAATTTCAAAGTATTTCTATCACTCCAAAAAGACTCTCCCCAACCCATGAAGCACCCTCCCTTTTCTCTCCCTTCTCCCGGCCCCTGGCAACCACAAACCCCAACTGCTTTGTCTCTATGGATTTACCTATTTCTCTACTGATGGCCTCAGACAACCCCACTTCAATTCTGACAAGGGCTCTATCCTTCCTAATTTACACACACAGACACACACACATATACACATGTGCCTTGATCTCCTCCAAGGCCTCCGCTCTCCCCTGCGCTGGTGATCTATCACCTGATGCATCAAAATCTCCCCCTGAGCAGGCGGGTTTTTTTTTTTCTCATCTTTATGAAAAGAAATCAAAAGTCTACCTTGATCTTCCCTTCCCTTCCCTCAAGACACCTTCCAGCACTCTCCTCCTTTTCTCAGCTTCAATGTATTTCATGAGGTTTTCAGACATTTCCATTTTGACAAACACAACAAAAACTTGAGAGGCCTCACATCACAAAGGGGTGGAGGAGGCAGGGGTGGAAGATCTGACCTTGTGATAGGGATGACCTTGGGTAATTTTGATTTGCGGTACCTTGCTTTTTCCCTCTACAAAATTGGAGACGCAGTTAACATTTACCTCATAGGGTTTTTAATAAAAACGAAAGAGTAAAACCTGGTTGTCAATGCACCAATCAAATTAGAAGGGCTCAAGAAATAATATCACTAAGGTGACGGTAAGGATTAACAACTCGATAACATCCTTACCCTCCATGCCCCCCACCACCCCCGCCAGAACCAAGACTCTCTCCCATTCCACTAAGGCTTCTTCTTTGCTCAATTTCCAAGGATAGCTCTTCCAAATTCACCCCTATTGTTTTGGGGATGATACCACTCACTCTCCAGGTTCTACTGATGTAAATGCCTAAAACCACATTTACCTGGTTCCTTCACCTCCCAGTTCAGCCCAGTTTTACACTCACGTGGGAACTTCAGCCACTAGGATTCCTTGAACTCATATGCTGGAAATTTAGAATGACCCTCTCTTCCCAGGCTTCTAGTCAGCTCTCTCCAGCCTGCACTTCATGTTCCCATGATTGTTCACTGGGACCACTGAAGCCGCCACCTGCAGTGTCAATCTCGTTCCCCTTCCTTACACCCTTCAATGGCCAGAACACCCCACCTGAAATCCCAAAATGCCCAAGTTTCTCCCCTGCTTACACATTTTCAGGAACTCTCTGCTGTTCACAGCAAAACCAAATGCCTTCCCAGGGAAGACCTGACCCTCTCCAGCCTGGGAATAGCTGCCTGCTGAGCTCATGCTTGGGCCCACATGGCCCATCCACTTGGCATGCCTTTCCCACTGGATTCTCTAAATTCTGCAAATCTTTTGAGGCTCAGTTCAGCCATCAACCCCTCAAGGAGGGTTCCCTAATGCCCAGATTGAACTAACCTGACACCAGCTGTCAGATAAGGAAATACACATCTGACCATGGGTGGGCTCATAGATGGTTGCTGGATGGGGCCTGGTACACCCCCCCCCACCACCTCTCCGTAGAGGAACTGAAAATGGAGTTATAATTAACCAGTCACATGATGAAGCCTACATAAAATGCCCTCAAAGCACAAAGTTTAAGAGCTTCCAGATCGAAAATGACATCCCCTCAAAGAGGTGTCCCCCTCCATGGTGACAGACACTTGGCACTTCAGACCCTCCCAGAACTTGCCCTTCTTTGAATCTCATCTTTTGGCTTTTAATCTGTATCCTTCATCCTTTCTTTTGATAAACTGGTAAATGGAAGTACCTCCCTGAGAGTAGCTCTAGCAACTTAGTTGAAACCTGAGGAAGGGGCTATGGAAACCTCCAATTTACAGAGAAATCGGAGAGAAGTTGTGGGTGACCCCAGGACCTACTGTCTGTGATTAGCATCTGAAATAGGTGGGACCAGCCTTGTAGGACTGAGCCCTTACCCTTGGGATCTGACACCATTTCCAGGTTGCGATTAAGTTAAATTATATGACACCTGCTGTTATCAAGAATGGTTTGGTGTGGGCAGAAACCTCCACACATTTGGTGACCAGAAGTGCGAGACTGAAGTGTTTTGTGTCAATAGTAAGAAAAGACACACAGGAGAAAAACACACGATGGAGGAACTGGGCTTTTCCTACTATTTGCTGACATCAGGTGTTTATGGTTCTGTTTTCATCTTTCAACTGTAGGATCACTAAAGAAACTTTTCATCTCCATTTACCCATCTCTTCAAATCCTGGCTCTGTCACTTGTTAGTTGTGAAACCTGGGATCAATTACTTCCCTTCTCCGTGCCCTGGTCTCTTCATCTCTAAATTAGCACAGTAGTACCCCAGTACTTCATAGGGTTGTTGGGAGGATGAGATGAGCTAAATCAATGGGAAGTATTCAGGATACGGCCTGGCACATAATAAACGCTTTGTAAGAATTAGTTGTTCATATGATGACACAGCCCCAGGTGTTGCATTCACCGGGGCCTCTACAGGCCTGACATGAAAGTACTCGGTAAGGTCTCCTGAGCCACTGGTGAGCCCAGTAAAGTCAGTTCAGTGGTTCAGCTTCAAAGATTTCTAGAGCTGAAGTCACATGGGGTAACATCTGACCCACCTCATCCACTTTTGCAGAAGAGACAGAGGTTCACACAGCCAGTTAGAGGCAGGGAAAGTGTCAGCCTGTAGATCTCCTGACTCCCAGCTGATGTCTCCTGACCTGTTCCAAAAAGATTCTCAGCACCCAAGAAAACACAGCGGCTCTGCATTTTCCCTGGCAGAAAGTGCTTGCCACCAAGGCTACCTCTTTTACCCCCTGCCTTCCTTCTCATGCCTCTCCTCTAACCCCTTTTTCTTTTTCTCTGTCTGCTGTCCTGCCGTTGTTATATTTGCAGGGGAAAGTCTGGCTCTTCAAAAAAACAATTGGTGTTCTCCTGAAAGGACAACTCAAAGAGCTGGGGCAGATGCAATCCCTGAGCCCCCAGTCCTGCTGGTCACTGCTGATGTCACCAGAAAATTTCACTTTGCCTACACTGGCTTCAGTCTTTTTGGGTACTCCAAGGTTCAGAAAGCAGATCTCCATAAACCTGGGTATAGAATAAAGGCCAAGTAGCAGCTCTCAACTGAAACCAGATCCCAGACTTCCAACGAAACATAATTCACCCACCTGCCTACTTGCTCTCAGTGTCAGCAGTGGCCTTTGAATGGTATGTCATTCTTTGGCACTGAGGACTTGATGATGAATGGCAATCCTGCAGGAGTTTTTCACAGGCCATGGTATTCACAAAACTGCTCTGTTAGGAAATGTTGGCGTTCACACCTCAACTAGCCTAGGAGGTGGCAAGAGAACATGACAGAGTGAACAAATAAATCCTGGAGTGCTGTGCTGTGTGATGTTCTTTATTATTCATGGTTGGGCTATAATATCAGTTATAAGTACCTTGAGCCTCATCCACCTCTGTGTCTGCACCTCCACTAGGTGTGTTCACACACATGTGTGTGAGGCCTCCCGAGACACAGAGGCTTGTCATAAGCCAGAGTGTCCAACACTAAGAATGCACTGGTCCAGGACTGGGATTTTATCTTACTATCTCCTAGTTACTATTATAAACCACACAAATTTCACTTGATAATAACAGTCATGGACAGAGTGCTAAAAACAGGGGTTGTATGTTGTACCTACACACCATACTATAAAGGAACCCATTATATCACACTGTTTCATAGCAACCACTGGCTATGAAGATGTTTGCCCTGGTTATAGGATTTTATGAGTCTTACTTTATTTTTGTTATAAATGCTAAACCAGACCCACTCTTTTAAGCAAACAAACAAAAAAAAGGGGGAAACACCCTTGGGGAAAAGAAAAACCATCTGCCTTCCCCATCAAAACCCTGTCCACATTTCTAGATGAAAGAAGATTTCCCTAGAAGATGTTTCTTTTGCCTAGGGAACGTTTACCAATACTTAGAGAAACCGTTCTCTTTGTCTTTCTACCTAGAACCAAATTCCTCTTCAATTGGTACACTCTACAAGTGTACCAATTCATTGGTAAGGGATTTGATCTAATGCATCTAATGGGGAGCAGGTAGGTTATGGAATCACAGACCTTAATTAAACCCCTATCTGTATCTGATCACCAGGGGAACCACACATCCCCATTTAGGCCTAAGAATTAATAATATTTCCTTTCACTTTCAAAAGTATTCAGGTTTAGCTGATAGAGTACATATATATATATACATATATATATATATGATCACCTTGTAATGATATGAGTCACTCACTACAGACAGGACATTTCACTTCTCTCTGTGTTAGTTTCGGGTTTATTACTCAGTGATAACCAGAGATGCTAATTTACAGGTTGTCATACGCTACTAGACAATGCGCTCAACAGCATAGCTCCAAGACCCAGAGGTCTACTTTTGGGAAAACAAGTAACTCGTCTATGTGTGATTCATCATTTTTAGACTGTCAGCTTGAAGAGAGACTCTGCATTTTCCACTTTCATGGTGGGGAGGCCTATAAAACCATAGTAGGACCTATCTGTGTGCAGCAACTGCACAGTTAATTCTATCATCATTGACCAGGAGATGAAGCACTCATGAATATTTAAATTCCTACACTCTAGATTGCCTGGGCTTTATTTACTCTGCCACAAAGATAGGACTGAGATAAAAATTCATACCAAACCAAACCTCTCTGAAAACAGGCCAATGAAAGCGACTAGAACTGGGGGCTGTGGAGGGTGGGGAGAGATTTCACACTGAATTAAATCACCATCCCATAGTCAATGAACTTGGTATTCTTGCTTTCTCAAGCCAAAATAAGGATTGGCATTACTAATCCAATAATAGAAGGACAGTTTCTCAAAAGATTCTGAGATACCTCACTTTAAAATTAGGCTAAAAAGAGTCTACAATCTTATACACAATCAGAGGAAACAGCAGCTCATAAGACAATAGAATTTTGCTGTTTTTTGTTAAAGAGAGACACTTCATTACTGAGCTTGTTAATTACATGTATGTTTTCATCAATCTGACATGAGCAGTAACAGTATTATGTAACGGGGTTGTGCCTACTTTCAGGCAATTTTTACTCAATGAGAAATTCGATTAATGATTAAACCCATAGAAAAATGAAGGGGAAAAAATGAAACCATTCAATTTCAACCTTCAGCACAATGTTGTTTGAAACAAAGAATGGAAAATGTTTATTCCCTTTAGAATTCAATCTGGTTGTCAAAGTATTAACACTATATGGAAAGTCCTAGGTCCCCAAGCCCAACTTTTAAGAATTTAAAAGGAAATGTTCAGCACGTCTACGCTCTAAATACAGACTTAGAAGCTATGAGAGGAAAAAGATGCATTAGGCAGTACAACATTTAAGCTGTGGTCTGGAGGACAGCAAGAAACAGGGGACTTGGCTATTCTGTGGCAAATTCATTTCCCACCCGCATAAGTTTCCAGAAACAGAAAAGGGCTGACACAACTCCCAGAAATCCAGTTAAAGCTGTGGTATGGCACCCTCTAGGCTGGACTCTAGGGTGGCACAGTAGTACTATGGATCCATCCAACTTATCCAAATCCTAATTTCCATGAATGCCCCTCCACTCCATATAGTGATATGAAAATATCAGATTCCCAATGACCACATGGCAATAATAAACCCACCTGACAGTCATTTGTGCAACCTACATTTGGGCAGTAAGGTACTTCTTAGAGCTATGTACATGACTACATAACTCTGCAGCATACATAGCAAACACATATTCCCTATGTATAGGCGATTTTCCTGCAGAATATCTGTGGTTTTCCGTCACTTGCAGACCTGACACAGAAATAGCACTTCTGTTTAGAATTCAGATAAACAGTATATTTAGGCTTTAAATATATCATATTATCCACACTGACTTGCCAGAGGCATGTCCTGACAAACTTACCTCTTTATAATATGATAAACTAAGGAGCCAACATTAAGTCAAGCTCATTTCTTTCAGCAGGTCTAAGAAAACAAGCCACTTGGAGATAAATCCACCCTCTCCATTCCCAAATATGGCATTCTTGGAGAAAGATCAAGTAAGGAGCAGGTCCCCAAAAAGGGAAAAAACAGGCAGAAGCAGGGTGGGGTATGTAGTGCCCAGAGCACCCCAAAATTCTACTCTAATTTTGGTACCACCAATCCCTTGATAGAGAATGAGGCCTATGAACTCCTCTTCAGGATTTCTTAAATGCATAAAATGAAATACACAGGGAAATTCATCAAGTTTAAATATGGTTACCAAGATATTCTTTAAAATGTGATGTATTACTATAAATATGTTGTTAGATACGTAGTTTACTAATGCACTAAATAAGAGCATCTAGCAGCAGCAAGTGTAATAACCACCAAAATTTCAGTCATAATGCCTATTGGTACTTCAAGATACGTTTGCCAACTACAATGTGACATGAAAACATCAGGTTTCTACTGGAGGCAAAGTCACAGATAATGCTAATATTAATGTGATTTGTGGCCAGTATTAAGTCAAGGAATTACCCAATTTTGGTTTGGCTGGGTAGTGAAAATCAAGGTGTGATATATTTCCAGGAAAATTCACAAATTTCCTTGAAGTCCTGCAAAGTGATCTACAGTAGATCTTATGAAGCTCATACAATCATCTATCTTACCACTACTATAGCTTTTCCAGAAAGGTATGGAGACTTGACCCAGAGGCAAACTATAAAGCACATACAGGGAGCAGAGAGGACCTCACCAACCATCTCTAATCTTTTTTCTCAGTCAACTGCACCCAATGTATGTGCTACAGTTATTTTAAAACAACTGTCAGTGTAAAGGGGGTTTAATTCAGTCAAATCCTTAGACTAGAGAGGAAATTACTTTGCAAATCAATTCCCCAGTTTTGTATTCTAAACTCTATCGACCCCGAAAACTATATACCAAACCTATAATACTCTTTTACTACCAAAATCAAATTCTTAGTACTTATTCTTCCTAAACGTGATTTCAAATTTATATATTTATTGCCCTAACAATGTAACAACAATATAAATGAGGATAAAAGGAAAATAATTTATAACAAACCTACCACATGTTTGAAATATGTGGACAGTTGAATAAGACCAATCTAGATGGAATGGAATAATTAGATGCTTGCACATTAATGTAAAGTATAAAAAGAAAAGGTCAGCTATAAACGCGGAGTGACACAAGTAATGTGTCAGTGACAGAAACAGTTTCCATTGTGTAACATGAACGTCAGTGTTTCATATAGTTCTCTACCAAGAAGACTCTTAACATTACACGAAGGTTTTACAAAGTAACACAAGTGGTATGAAAGTAACACAAAATGGTTGGAAATTTCCCAACAAAACAAAACACAGTCTTTTTCTGACAGGAATCTCCACTGACAGGAAAGTCAACATTTATTTGAAATTTACAGAATAAATTTTCTGTGTAAGTTAGGTATCCAGTTTCAGGTGATAGGCAGATTTATTGTCCTTAATTTGCTCATAGTGGGTCAAGGTATAAGACTGGTCTACCTATCATGGATGTTTAATATCACTGGTCACCTTAAGAAATGCTAGTAGAACCTCTCAATCACCAAAACAATACTACCCGCCCTCATCCTCACCCTGGCCCCTGCCACACACACAATTCTAAAATGTCCTTGAAAAAAAATTCTTTGAGCTAGCCAAAATCCACAATGTCATCTCCAAAAGCTCTGCCCCTCTCCAGTGGACTCAAGCTGGATCACCAACAGAGTACTCCCCAGAAAACTAGATGTTAGCATTACAAGAGTGAGATTAATCTTGTCAGAAGCTTACCCAGAATTCTGCCCTTGAAACAAGAAAAAGCAGAACACAGCAGTGGGAAGAACTAAGCACCCAGGCCAATGAAGGTAGTGGGTGTTCTTACGGTTCCCAAAGCCCCAGCTCCTGCAGCCCTTGTGTGAATCCTCCACCAAATTTTTTTAAAGATTTATTTATTTATGCATATAAGACCTGGGGTACAGGCCAGAGTTACCTGAGGTAAGAGGATTCACCAGAGACTGAGTAGGGAGCTGAACAGGAAGACTGACTGAAGTACACTGCTGAGGGGAGCAGGCAGGAGAGGTCTGCTGTGCCAAGTGGGTCCCCTCCCTGGCCAGGTATGGAACCCACGCTACAGTGCTGCGGATGCTTCACAGAGCAGGGCTCAACCTGCTGCGCCACCAGGGAGGGCCCCCTCCACCATTTGTTGAAGCAAGCTGTCAGAGGGTGCCTGCTACTAGCATCCAGGAAAGTCCTTATTTATCACACGCATTTCCCAGCTGCAGGGATGGCCAGACCACTGAAATAAGGAAGGTAGCTGACATCAAATGTCCACGAAAACCTATTCTAATGTCAAATAACCTGCCTGATTTGGGGGCTATTCCTCAGATTTACCTGAATTCTTCACGCTGTAGTTGAAACTTATTTACTTTGATTCTGTTCTCACCACCAAGAAATACATGGGACAGTGACCTTTCCGCACCTGGCATTTCAGATTCTAGAAAGACATCCAGATCATTCTGAAGTCTTTTCTGCCTCAGCTCCTTTTCACAAATCCCATCAGTCACACAAACTAAATAACAATGTTGTCCTTCCTGACAGGCTTGGAAAATGTAGATATAGGAAAGATTGGCTTTACAGGGTTCAATTAGATCTGAGTGAATAAATTTTTTTTTCACAAAGTCTTTTCCAACCCCAAAGCCCATGATTTAATATCTCTAAATGTTATTATGCTCAGAAATAATACCATCCTAATTCAGAAATGTGGTCATAAGGACTGGCTGCCAGAAAGGTGTTCAAAACCGGCAAGATCATTGTGTCTCTACCTCTCCCACTAATGGACTCCATTACATCGCCAAAAAAAGGGCACTGCTGGAATCTAATGAATAAATAACTAGCACTTGAACGGAATTTGTGTCCATTTTAATTCCACCTACCTAGTTTCCACGAAAAAGCTTCATTTAAATTAAAAACCTGGGGGCTGAGGGACCCACAGTACTACTCATAAGGAAACATTTTATAAATGTTTAGCTTTCCATATAAGCCAATCAAGTATAATATTAAATGGCAAGAGAATGTTGAGTCTAAGTAAATAGAAAATAAAGTTTGAGCATGACACAGGGAAAGGGTTAGTTTTCACAACCGCCAGATTTGTTCCATATAATTTCCAGAAGGGTAGAAGGAAAGCTAACTCATTCAAGCACTGTCTTCTAAATGGGGTACACAACTAACCGAAGGGTTATGAAATCAATCTCTTGCAAAGGTCAGAAAAATTTTTCTTCAAGAGTCAGATAGTAAATAGTCCAGGTTTCATAAGCAAGATAATTTCTGCACAATACTGAAACCTGTCACTGTAACATAACAGTTAGAAATAACACATGAATGATGGGAGTCGCTGTATTCCAATAAAACTTTTTTTACCAATGGGCAGCAAACCACAGTGCAGACATCTGACCAGCATTTAAAATTATGTATGTATGTATGTATGTATGTATTTTTATGAGAACAGAAAAGGTAGATTTATTGAAATACTCTGCAAGGGACCAGGGAATGAGACTGGCACCAAGAAGGGCTTGGGACTCTCTTTTACACTCTCTGAGAGGCACCCATTTATGACAGTTATCTATTAGGATGTCTGTTCTTCGGTGCTGATCTTTGATACAGAATGTGTTGTGTCTCCGCTTTTGCATTCTTGGAGATTTGCTGGTCATGGTCAAGGTAATCAATGTTATGACCCAGTTTCCATGCAACCTTATCAATTCCCCTTACCTATTCAAGACTCCCTAACTTTGACTAGCACTTTTAAAAATAAGTAAAACAGAATTGAACAGAAAATATAAGAGGGCATCAGAAGTAAAAGGGTATGTAATGTTTCATGAATTTTTTCTTGCTGTTTTATACATGCATATAAAAGTTTGAGTCAATGTGCATTGCTTACTATAGAACCAGGTCAAAATACACTCTATAGAAATAGTAAATAGTGTAAAATAAGCCTGCTTCTGACTGCAACTAATAAGAATGTAAAGGATTTCTGATAGTAAAAAAAAATGTAAAAGAGGGTAGATATAATGGGCAAGTTCTTATTAGAATGCTATTTAGCTACAAGTAGTCCAAAGCGATCTTTACAAGGACACTAAGAATACTCCTTATGCTATTCGAATATGAACTGTGTATCAGTTAGCAATTGCTGTATAACAAACTTCCCCAGGACTCAGTGTCTTAAAACGACAGTCAGCTATTATTCCCACAACTCTAGATCAGTTGACTGAATCTGGTGAACAGGCTTTGCAGATCTTACAAGTCAGTCACGAGACTTCCAGCACAGTTCAGCTGGAAGCTGACTTGACTCAAAAGGCATCAGGTGACACTACTTGGCACATCCCCCATATCTGTACCCTCCCCTCATTTTGTCCCCCACCCCCCTCCCTCAGAATGCTGGCCTGTTCTCAAGGGTTTAACAAGGGGATTAAAGAGGAAGCCTAGGTGTATAACAGGCAATCAGAAACACAGATGCTTTTAAACTGTTTACAGGGCATTTGCTAACACCCCACAATCTAAAGCAGGTCATGTGGCCCATCCCAGTAGTGAGGAAGGGAAGTGGAATGGCTACAAAATTACCAAGCAGTGTGGATAGAGGAAATCTATTCATCAGGCCACTCCTGCAATCAGTCTACAACAGGCAATATTTACTATTTGTCATCACCTTAGCAGAAGCTGACTTTACATTATTTTGTTTTCCCATTTCCATTCTTATTTTGGTTTTCCATTATCACTTCTAAGACGAAAAGTCAAGTGGAAAAGCACACAGACTTTGGAATCAATGAGGTCCACTTTTGTTCACAGGCACTGCCACTTCTGGCTCTGTGACCCCTGGGTAAGTTTTCATTACACTTCAGGTTCCTCATTGTAATAAGAGGACTGCTGACAATGGGAATGCACACAGCTCAGTGACCACGGTCAAACTCAAACATTTTTGATACACTGTGCTTTGGAAATAGTTGATTTGAATATATTCAAAAAGACAGGAACCAAGGAGATAGGCAAAGCTCCTGTGACAGTGAAGTCCTTGACAGAAAAACAGGAAAGTGTCCCCCAAAGATATGCACACCCTAATCCCTGGAACCTATGAACATGTTACCTTACAGGAGACATGTGATTAAGAACCTTGAGATGAGTATCCTGGATTTTCCAGTCTAATCACATAGATCCTTCAAATCCAGAGCCTTTCCCAACTGCAGTCAGCCAGCCCATCTGAGAGCAGAGGGACAAGAACTCAGCTCAACATGGCTGATTTTGAAGTTGGAAGTAGGGGGACACAAGCCTATGAAAGTATGCAGCATGTAGTAGTAACTGGACAAGGAAACGGATTCTCCGTTAGAGCTTCCAGAAGGACTGGGTACTTTGATTTTAGCCAGTGAAATTCATCTTAGATTTCTAACCTACAAACTGTAAGAAAATAAAGCCATGTTGCTTTTTGTGGTTATTTGTTATAGTAGTAACCAAAGGAAGACATAAGCTTATAATCTTTATATTAGAAGCTTACAATGAAGAAATACAAATGTCTCTCATGAAGATACTGCCCTGGGAGGAAGAAATTCAGAATACTAACCAAGTGTAGCATCAAAAATGTAAAGCTCTATCTGATTCTGGTTACAAGAGCAATTAGAGAAAAGGCAGTATGATAAAACAAGCAACTCATTATCATGGAAAACACACGACTGTAGTCTAGTAAAGAACAATAAAGTCACAATCCACACAATCTCCAAGGATACAAGCTCCAAGCTATAGCTCTGAAAAGTATGTACTGGGGGGAAACTAAACACAAAATCTTTCCACAGAAACTTTGTAGAGACTTCATTCAACTGATTGTGACTTCAAAATTGAAACTCTGACTCTGACCACTCCTTTTGATGGCTAATATGATAAATAACGACCCTAGCTCTGTGTGGACACAGTCAATCAATCTCTATCTCTCTTCCCCACCCCCTTCTTCTTTCTTCCAACAAATTGTGCTCACAGAGAGGAAGAAAAATATCTCCAAGAGTTCCACTGAGATGAAAACCAGAACTCTGAACAGGCACAATGACCAAAGATGACTTCAAAATTAGGGACAAACCTCAGAATAACATTAAGGACAGATGAAAGAAACGAGAGTAGATGAATGTACTGAGCTTAGCCAAGAAAGCATACTAACAGAGTTCCATAATCCAGGAGAAGTAAGAGATAACCTCATTTGACAGATGGGAACCCAGAATCACAATGCAGTGAACTGACACTGATGAAGCCAGACAGCAAGTGCACAGAGCCCTCATTCACAGTCAGTTCACCAGTGACACGTGCAGCCAAGTGATCATGTAACTCTCATGCCAGGCCCCATGCCAGAGATAGTGCTTCCAGCCTCTCACCTGGACTGCCAGAGTTCCATATTCCTTTCTAAGAAACCCTTGGGATCAGATGTAATTTTTTAACTTACCTGCTAAAAAATCTTTCCCTTTTTGGAACTCAATGGATATCACAATAGCAAATAAAGAATAGTGAACCTAGAGAGAAGTTGAGAATATATATCCAGGAGAAGTACATTTGTGTTTACAACATAATGTACAATGAAAGCTTACCCACATAAAAACGTTGTCTTTAAATCTGGCAAGCCCAATAGTTAGAACTTCATCAAAGAGAGGAAGCAATCCAGATGGGCAGCGAGACTTGAAGCTGTGTCTGCAAAGTTCTCACAAAAGACTGAGGACTGCTCATATGAAGAACATTACTGGAGCAGAGAATGAAAGAAATTGCCCCTTCCCTTCCATAGCCCAACTTATAATGCTGCTTCCATCCTTGGTGACTAAAAAATTACAGAAGAGGGGGCCTGGGAAGTATACCAAAAATGTAACTGCTAAGAAAAGTACCAAAGGAAAACAGAAGGATCATACTTAACACAAGTCATAGACAGCACTTTCCGAAATTAGACATACAAGACAAAGAACTGGTCATATATAATAGAAAACTTATCATCAGCATGAACATTATTAAATACAAAAACAAATTTGAACATAAGAGATGGTTGGGGGAAAAGCAGCTGCAAGGAGACTCAAACCAACTTTTATTCTTCCAACACAGTTGTTTAAGAGTGAAGCAGGATGAAGGTCTACAAACAGAATCTGGCCCCACTTGTGGCATTATAAATGTTTAGCCACTTTCCCCAGGGCACCATGCCACCTAATCAGAGAACTGTGAGCCTGGTCATCTTCTGCTGTTTGAATCTCAATTTCCCAAAGGAAAATACAGCTTCACAAAAAGAAGCAGGTTATTTCTAGGCTGAGAAGTAGGGACTTTTTATTTCTAAACATACAAAAATAAACATCCTCAAAGACAGTGATAATAAAGGGTTGGTTCTTCTTAGGTAAGCATGTCAACTGTCTACTAAAGAGACTCTTCCAGCAAAGGCAAAAACAGCTTGAGTTTTTCCTCAATCTTTTTTCTTATTCACTAAGAATTTTCTACCTTTACTGTACATTATCACATTAATAGCATTCTATAATGTTAGGACTGAGCAGAACTTTGGAATGCATTCAATCCCCTCTTCCCTTTCAACATCGGAACTGAGGTCCACAGTAGCCACATGGGCTGAATTAGTATGATCTCCATTTGCATACTGCCTACCAAAGAAACTTATCACCTCCCAGCCCCCCAACCCCCGCAGGTTCTGACCAGGCCTCAACTTAAACTCCTTGAGCTGCTGGGAACTATTTACTAACCAGAAGCATTCAAAATCAAGACTAGGAGAGAACACTGATGTGCCTGATGCAATTCTGATGATAAGGAAGGAATAAAAAGACAAGCATCATGATTTATCTCATATGTGCTACATAAGGAAACAAAACAAATGAATGACCTTCACAAAAATAAATAAACTTCTTAGCTGTAAGACCAAATTAGTGTTACTGGAAGGGAAGCGGAAATCAGGTAAGAGGGGTCATAAAAATTACAGAGGGGGACAAATGAGTCAGGTTATTCTTATTCTAGAAAAGGACAGAATTGGACTTTCAGTGGTGAACTTACTGTAGTATATCCTAGTGCACAGCATGTATTGCTCTAGGCATATTGTTAGCATGCACTCTAAGACATTGATTTATAATGGTTATATGTGAAATTTAATCCATGTTATGCCATGTAATTTCAATAAAAATAAAATCAATTAGAGTTGAAAAAACATAGTCAGATGGTATTAGAAAACTACAATGAGAATTTTATAATAATAAAACTTTTTTAAAAAGAAAGAATAAAGGAAAAGGAAAAGGTGCTTCTTGATATGCCCAGTGGAAAAATTCCTCAGAGCACAGTGAGTTGGGCAGGCAGAGGAGCATGCTGCAGGGCCCTGGTACTCCCTCTGAGATTTCCCAGGCACCACGGGAATGTCTTCACCAGCCCTTTATTGGAACTGTTGAGGAGCAGCCCTGACAGCTCTGCCAGGTCTCCCTTGGCCCACCCCTAATCTCCTAAAAAGTAGAAATAATGCTGAGAGAGATCAGGGGCCCTAAGATACAAAGAGAGACTTATAAGAATGAAATGTA
Organism: Galemys pyrenaicus; assembly: GCA_019455555.1. Taxonomy (NCBI): domain Eukaryota; kingdom Metazoa; phylum Chordata; class Mammalia; order Eulipotyphla; family Talpidae; genus Galemys; species Galemys pyrenaicus. Next base: position 1,862,655 of record JAGFMF010011704.1, on the reverse strand, counting down.
AAAATCCATCTCACACTATATTCTAAAGACATCATATTGAAAAGGTGCATGCAGAAAGGAACAACTCACTCGAAGACACATCAATTGCTTAGGTTAACCCATTTGGGGATAGCGAAGGGACTTGGACATTTTCACCCACTCCCCAATAGGATCCAAGGTAAAGTTGAATATGAGCTCACATGACTCTAAGAATAAGAGGGACAGGTGGCAAGTGACATTTAGCGTTTTTCCTGAAGTCATATTCTCTTCCTGGATCTCTCATTAGAAACAGTGCATGCACAGTGTGCTATCAATTACTGTCAACTGTTACTTACTATCAAATGTTATCAATTACTCCCGTCTGAACAAGAGTCAGGATTGAGTCACTCAATGCTACCTGCTAGTGAGACTTCAAGCAAGTCCTTCTACCTCTCTGCACCTCCATCACGTCAGCTAAAAGAAAAGGGACCAGAGAGATCTCCCTGACATCTCTTCTAAGTCCCAAGTGTCTAAGACCCCTCTTGGTTTTGGATGAAGAAAAAGGTACTGGTTAGTACAGGGCGGGCACACTAGCCTTAACAACTAAGCTTTTAGGACAGCTAACAGGGAGCCGAACCTGGGCTTCTAATCCCCTCCCTGCCACTTGCTCACTGTGCATGACCTCAGTCAGATAAGGTTTTGGATCCTGCAATCTATCAGTCTCTCTAGATCTCTCTAGGTAGTTGTAGTGAGAATTAAATGAAATACAAAAGAAGCATTTTTTATTATAGTTGTATTATAGCTAGAATCATGTCAACTATAGAAAATAATTTTTTTCATCACCATTATTTCCGTTTTCTCACCCACCTGTTTTTGACATTTTTCCACAAAAGACATACACAATCTCTATGATGATCAACAACAACACGCTCCCATGGGTGGATGGAGACATGAAAGTGATCCAAAACGATTACAGTGGCAGACTGCTCTGTGCAGGGTACTTATAAAACGTATCTTCTCAGCATGACAGGACTTGTACATCGTGTGTGTGCTCAGAGCTACACCACTAAGGAGAGAGGCCTGGGAAGGGAAGGAAGTTGTAGGGGGCTGGGGGGAAGACAACACACATTCTCCTCAACGCCCAGGCACAAAAATCACAGAGGTGGCCTCCCTGGTGGCGCAGAGGGTTGAACGTGCACTGTGAAGCACCGCGGCATAGCAGAGCGAGTTCTATCCCCAGCCAGGGAGGGACCCACATGGCGCAGCAGACCTCTCCTGCCTCACCCGCTGCTTCCCTCAGCAGTGTATTTCAGTCCATCTGCCTGTTCTGCTCCCTACTCTGTCTCTGGTGAATCCTCTTACCTGCCCCAAGTCTGGCCTGTACTCCAGCTCTAGTATGCATAAATAAATAAATCTTCAAAAAAAAATCACAGAGGGATGCAAATAAGTGAGGTTGTTCCTATTCTAGGAAAAACCTGATGTACTGACTTTTAAAAAGCAAATCAATTGCAAATGGCAGTACCTACCTCTTCCAAGTAACCAACTCCTCAGGTGTAACTCACTTGTGAGTTTGTGTGCATTAGAATAGAGAAATGTTCCTTAAGTATCCTTGGTACTGGCCCCAATGAGGGCCAAGAACCAGCAGGCACTAGCCTAGGCATGGCAGTAGGGCTATCTGTAGTAGAACTGCTCCAATTAAACCCAGCCTTGAGAGTGTATACCCCTCACCTGTCCAGATTTTTAAAGCTGGACAAAGTGCCCCACAAAAAGACCTCTGTTCTCTTTCCAAAAGAATGTAAGAGAACTATGGGACTTTGAAGAAATAGTTATACCTACAACCCCTTTCATGCATACATACAGCCTTCTAGATGTGACAAAGTTAGCAAAGGATGGCATCTAATTGTGATGATGTAAACAACAAACAAATAAATGAAACAGTCTAAATGGGCAAACACAGCTCAAGTCCCCAAATCTTCCAGCTGAGAACACAGTTATGGCACCAAGGTCCCTGGAACCCATGTTGGCGGCCCTCCAAGATCTAGTAGTTTACATTTACACACTGAAAGAGAAGGTCAGATAAATTGAAAGTAAGAAGGTAATCTTAAAGAAGGACACCTTTATTCTCAGCACCAGTACAGTACATGGCTCATGGTGAATGCCCAGGAAACACTCAGAGTTCACCTGCAGCTGGGTCAAAGCCAACAACTGTGCTGGAGTTTTTGTGTTGACACAAAATGTAAGATAGTGTAAGATGTAAGATAGTGTAGGGACACAGTTTAGATTAGAAACTTTTTAAGAAGGTGAGACTGGGGAGATCTTTACTGAATCTCAAAAATAAATTGAAAGTAAACAGTCATCTTCAGGTTATTAAGTGACTATATACTTCAAAGCCATTATTAACTTAAAACACAGCCTAGTAAAACACGCATTGACAAGTATCAAATTTATTTCTGACCCAAACCTCTCAAATGTCACCCACATGACATCCTCTACCAAACATAAAAATGATTTCCTCTCTCTTTTTCTTAAAGTACTTCATTCTACAACACATACTTGTCAACCAAAACTGCCCACTAATTTTACACCCCACACTGGGAACCTACCCCTAACTCTGACATCCACCCTAACAAACTCCCAAAGACAAAGCTCCTGACAGCACCTGCTTTCCTCACAGCTCTGTTCTGTGAATGCGTAATAACACAACATAACACAGACTGTCACCCCGTCACCTCACCTTCCTAGATAGAGTCAGAGGCCCACACACAGGAAAAAAGAATAAAATCAGTTTCCACTGCAATTGGGAAGAAGCAGAGCAACTTCCTGCCTGATGAGCACAGTGCAAAAGGACAAAAACTTCCCAACAAGTCTTACTGATGACTGCTTTTTACAGTTTTCTAGACATCTCTGCAGGGGACACTGGTCTTTAGCTGTCCTCGGCCAAAATCAATCCGTAGTGACTTAGATCACATGGAGTCACATGGAGTGACACATGGAGTGACATGTGTGACATGGAGCCACATGGAGCCACATGGAGTGACATCTAGAACGGACCCTGAGAAACCACACTTCTTGGGGGAAGGAGTCAAGGCTTCTCCTGGGGCCAAGATCACAAGGGGATTCTGGCATTTCGATGCCTTTGGAGGCCAGCTGAAAGAAAGCTGGTTGGTTGTTTTTAAATTGAGAAGTCTAAATCGAAAGGGAGAAAATTTGAATTCCTATGATCTCCTGAGGTCTCTTCCAGCTCCAAGATGCTACCAAAGAACACTGCATATGCACATACATATGCACATGCTTCTTTATAAAAAAAAATGTATACGGATGTGTGAATATATATTTAAATGAGTGCTGTATTCACACTTCTAAACACAACATACTTGAAATGTGCACTGCTGGAGATATCAGAAAGCCCAGAAGTTGCTTTGCAGCAGCAGCCACAGCACACAGATGCCACTGCAGATCTGGGCAGAGCCCCCCACCCCCACATGCCCCCCTTCTATGACAGTCTATCTTCAAACCAACTGGTGTAGCTGCTTCTGCAGATGCAAACCTTACAAATGCCACCCCCCAACCCCCCACACTACAGACTTTCTCCTAGTGACGACTCTCAAGTGTCCCAGACTCATGAAGACCTGATAGTAACAAAGGAAGAAGTAGAAGCCTCCAAACATATGCTGTCCCGTTCTGCCAGTCAGGTGCCCGCAGAGTAGCTTCCCTCTCCCCCCCCCCCCCCAGTCCCTAAAAGGAATAAAAGGATCACCTAGTTCCCTTCCTCCATCACTTCCTCCTTCTCTGAAGATTACATAGACATCAAGTTAGTAACTGGAAGAAACTAAAAGGGTCTGTAGAGGGAGGTGCTTTACTCTAATCCTAACAGTGTCAAGCAAACCTGAAGGTGCCCATCTCAATAACAATAACAAAAAGTGTAGAAAAATAAGGGTGTGTGTCTGTGCATGAAAATTCACTCTTGGTGACAGATCTGTGAGATTTGCTCAACACAAAAGCATGCTTTGTGATTTTCTCCAATGAAAGTTCTTACTCCTGAGTCAAGGTTCAGGATGGGGGTGACATGTTGGGGAGTCTGAGTAACAACCAATGAAGTCGTTCAAGTCCAGACAATAAATGGGGGAAAGTGAAACACCAGTTTCCCACCTGCCTCTCTTTAGATCCTGAGTGTGTTTACAGGAGCTGTGCTGTCTATCCAGAGGCAGCTCACCTTGCCCTTCCCCAACTTCACTAACCCAACCCTCCCTAAATGGGCCACCAGAACAGAGAGCAGGCAGGACACCTGGTCAGGCCAGACACCTGGTCAGGCCAGGATGTCAGTGCCAAGAGTACATACGGGACCCTAGCTCTCCACACTGGTTATCTCCGAAAACCCTCGGCAGCTCCTGATTCCCACAGTTCTTGGGCGCTAAGAACCGTGCTGGCGCTCCAGACTCGGTTGGACAATGCAAGCGCCACCTCTTCCCTCTTTCGCGTGGCTATGAAACCACGGCTTTGTGTGTGACAGCACAGCGAGTGTGTGCGCGAACATCCCTGGGCTCACACCCCCTTCTATCTATCTGCTTCCCGTGCGGGTTCCGTGCGCGCGGCAAGCGCACCGTGGGTGGGTCCACCTGGTAGCGGTCACTCCGCCAGGCCTCTGACCATCCAAGCCCTTGGAGCTGGCCTCTGGAGCTGGAGATGACATCCACGCCCAGGTTCCCGGCCGCGGGGGCGGTGGGCTGGAACAGCTCCGGGAGCCGGCTAAAGGCAAAGCACGGGCCAGGGGTGCGAAAGCACCACAGGCTGCGCCGTACCCCCTCCCACTCGCGCGCCCCACCGCCCCCAACTTTGAGATCCGCGGGCCGAGAGATGGCCGGGAGGGGGCCGGGGCAGCTCTCGACTCGGCAGGAAGTTCCCAGGGCCGCACTGAGCATGCTCTCGGGAGTGTGTGCGCGGGTGTGGGCTCTGCGCTCCCGCAGCCTCTACCGCCGGGCACCCCGGTGGAGCGCGCGGGTGGAATCGCGGACCTGAGGCCGCCCCCAAGGGATAGGGAAGATACCCGGGCCTCCCTAATCCCAGAACCCGAGCGCCAGCCCGCCGCATCCATCCTCCCCTGGGGCACGGGGCCAGCCTCCCTCCCACTTCCTCTCCACTGGCCCGCCGCTGAGTCCACCCAGAGCGTCCTGGTCCCGAGGACCCCAGCCCGGCCCAAGCCCGCAGCATGAGCCCACAAGGCTTCTCCGCGCTCCGAACGCCCGCATCTGCCATCCCCCGATGCTCGCCTCCAGCTCTCACTACCAAAGCCTCCCTGAGCAGCCCGTTGAAAGCCCACATGCCTCCTTCCCACCGGCCCTGAGCTGCAGTCTCCCTAGGGAGAGGTTGCCCCGGGCAGGTGGGCGCCTCAAGGCGCGCCCCCGCCTTCACTCCGGGGTCCAGCAGAGCGAGCACGGCAGGGGCACCCACACAGCCGGCCGGCCGAGGGGCTGCGAGCGGAAGCGCCTGGCCGCGCCGCCCTCGATGCGGGCTCTCTAGCCCGCTCCCAGCTCCCCGTAAACCTCCCCGCGGGGATGGCGAGCTTGTACGCGATCCACCCGACCCCGTGTCTCTCACCTCCTTTTTGGGCAGCGGCAGTAGCTGCGAGCGCCCGCCAGCCGCCGTCCCCGAGGGGCCCAAGTGGCGGCGGGGCGCGGGGTTGCAGAGCCCCGAGCCTGCGGCGCGGCTACCTGGGCTCAACGCGCCCGGGGCCGCCGCCGGAGCCGCAGGGCCGCCGCGGAGCGGGCCACGGCAGGGACAGTCTGCAAACTCCCAGCCCTGGCGGGGCCGCGCGCGGCGCGTCCACACTCCGTCCGGACGCAGCAGAGACGCTTCTTCCGAGCTTAGCTGGCCAGGGCGGGAGGTCTGTCTGCAATTTCTTTCTGCTCTCCCCTACCCGACCACTCCAACTTCTCTCGGCTCTGGGCTCGCGGTTCTTGAAGACAGGGATTTTGGCCAGGGACGTTCGGCAAACTCCCCGCCCTCCCCGGCGGAGCGCTCAGCCAATTCGGAACGCCCCAGCCTCTCAGGGGCCGTCTGCAAACTCTCAACCCTGTCGAAGAGCACTTCTTAAAACCTCTCAATTCCGCAGCTCAAAGGGAGAAACGAGTGTGGAAGACAGTTTGATCGCGGCCATAAATAATATTCTAGCAAGGTCAGGGACTATGTGCAAATGTTGCTATGACGATGCATCCTCCAGAGTAGTGCATTCCAGGCCTCTAAGGACCAGGCTCCTTCCAGCAATGAAAACCCAGTGAGGGGGGAAGACAGCTCAACATCTAGGTATACAGGTAACTTTAATAAATTTTTTGAACCTCAGCTCCCTCTTCATAGAATGAGTTATATTAAGTAGTATGAGTTTCTGTCGCTTGGTTTTTATAACCTTGGGCAAGTCACTTAACCACTTAAATTCAGTTTCTTTATCTATGAAGGTACCTACTATGTGTCAGGTATTGCTGAGTACTTACATACATAAGCACTTAGGAATACCTGACATATAGTAGGCACTTAATAAATGAATCCCATTCCTATTTCTCTGCCCCTCTCCTGCCCTCGGATTTTATGAACTCTCTAGATGGGTTAGCTGAACACTGTAATTCAAAAAGAAATAAAACACATCTTCTGCCCTGAAGGCACCACAGAGAACACTGGCTGACATGGCATATTAACTCCAACTAAGCCCCGGAGAGAGAATGCTGAACATTTACATCAGTAAGCACTATAGATCGTTGTTAAGTGTTATCTGGAATGGAAAGAGGGTGGTCTGATGATTTACCTAGGGGTAAAATGACAAGGTTCATATGTGCAGCAAGTTCCAGGCCCCCAGACCAGTCACTACACAAGTTACTGTAAGGAGGATTTATGTTCAACTTCCTCTGACCTTCCCATCAGGATTTCTTCACCCTGCTGCCCTGCTTTTCTTCTCCTCCTACTCCCCTCCCCCTCCACCATTTCACTGTTCTCCCTGGAATCTTCTCCTGTGAGATTAAATCATTCCACCCTGCTGCCCACATGCCCCAGCAGAGGCAGTTAAACACTGAGGATTGTAGAGTATTTAGATCCTAGAAACGATTGAGTCCAACTCCTGCATTTTATGAGTTCTCAGGGCCAGTCAGTTGGTTAGGGAAGTCTTAGAACTCAGGAGTCTTGGAGGAGCATGCCTCATCGCCTTTCACATACTGAGCCTGCTCTAGACCCTGGCCACACCAGGTCAGTCCTACTTTTCACTTCAAACTGAAGGAAATGACAATAACATTTCTTGACCACAGGAGCTCCAAATTCACAGCCACTTGATCTTAGCTGGAAACAGTTCAGGTGATGCTCAAAAAAGCCACAAGGAAATCTACACAAGGGCAGGAAATGATTCCTGCTAATTAGGCCTTTGGTGAAATCCCATGATTGTTGGGAATGCTATTTCCCTCACTCCCTAGGATGAAAAGATTTCTTGCTCTCTTTGGGCAGTAGGAGGGAAATAGAAGAATGGTGACATCTGGTGGCCAGGACTTTCTGTGCTTGGATATGGATGGTACAGATTCTAATCATAATAGATTTGCTTTGAAGCCAAGTTCCCCCCAGGTGGTTAATAATTGTACATCCTGGTTGCCTAGATATTTCTGAAAGACATCAATCATTTAAACTTTGTGAACCTACTGCTATAAAGGATATTACATATAGTTATTTTTTCAGGAATTTTTAAAAATAAAAGTACATGTGCATATAGACAAATAAAGGATAAGAGTATAATAGTCATATTTACACCCATTATGTTTTTATATACTACAAATATATTTTTATTATATAAATGTTCTATGTATTTGTGTAAATACACTTGCAATACCTCTGAGGGAAATTAATTCTATCTTAATTATTTTTTCTTAGAGTTTAGATTATAATTCTTAATAGTAATTACTAAAGGACTCTGCTTATAGACATAAAGATGCTAATAGGATGGTGTTGTATGTTTATCATGTCCTCTCAGGAATCCATTACAAACTTAGAGAGGATGAAAATAACACAGTGGGATTTCACTAGTGAAAGCCCTAATAGCTGAAAGTCCTGCTCTCCTGGTCAACAGTAATTCATTTTTGAACTCCCTCCACTTGTGAAAAATAGGTATTGCTCCAAAGAAGACAAATATTTGGAACTACTTTTGATAATGCAACAGTGTCTCCTGAAATTGCTACATCTCTTCCACTTCTTTACATGTGTTTGTCACATTTACCATATTTTAATTGCTCAGCTATAAATTTTAACAACATAACTCTGTCCATACAATCAAGTCCACTATTTCTCAGCATCTCCTATTAAGCTCTACATGAATTATATTCACCCTCATAACATTTCAAGGAGCAGGTTTTACTATGTTCACCTTATAAAAGAAGCGAAGACAGTTTGAAAATTTAAGAAATATGGCACCTAGAAACTGCATGGATCAGGGTCAGAGTCAAGACTGAAGCTAAAGTTTTCTTGAATCCAAAGCCCAGAACTTTCTACTACATGATGCTGCCTATCAAAGACATCAAGAACAAATGAAGATCAGGGCAGTAATCACTATTAAGAGTACACTATAAACTAAAGGGGATGTTTAAGGTACTCTACATAATTCACATTTCTTAACCTATTACAGGATAATTAGAGCAACAAAATAGTATGTGTGTATGTAAACCTTCTAAAGCTGGGACCCATGTAGGTCAGTCTTGGAGCAGGTCTCCATGAAATAAACGAATATTTTTTCTTAGCCAAGACCTGAACTATTGTTAATGCTTTGGTATTATCCACTGAGTAATTTTGGTGGAAAATAAAGCTTCTGATCATAAAGATAGTTGAGCAAGATTTCAGAACGTTGTTGTCAGTGGTGCCCAATGACAGATGCCACAGTATTGATAATATCAACTGAGATGACAGGTATGTAGTGATAGAGACAGGTATGTAGTGGCAGCATTGACATGAACCAGTTGTATGACATAATTTGAGAACCTGATTGCAGATGTAAATGCTTCTGAGTCTGATGCGCCATCTTTCCTTTATTTTTTTTAGCAGTTTTTTTTTTAAAGATTTATTTATTTATGCATACAAGCACTGGGGTACAGGCCAGAGGTGTGTGTTGGGGGGGTGAGAGGATTCACCACAGACAGAGCAGCGGGGAGCAGAACAGGCAGATCAACTGAAGTACACTGCTGAGGGGAGCAGCGGGCACAGCAGGAGAGGTCTGCCACACCATGTGGGTCCCCTCCCTAGCTGGCAACAGGGATTGAACTCGTGCTGCAGTGACTGCGGTTTGCGTCATAGTGTGTTGCTTAACCCACTGTGCCACCAGGGAGGCCCCTTCATCTTTCCTTTAAATAAATTCCTTTTCTCCATCAGTCAGAGTAAGTTTCAGTTGCTTGTGGTTAAGTATCCTAAATGATACATGACATTAGAACCAAGAAGCACAAACTCTCAGAGAAACAAAAACTCAAGGATGGGGTACCTAGACTGACTATGGCAGAGGCTAAAACCTCAGCAAGTTTAAAGGGTTTTGATACATACAGCCGATGGCATACAGTAGCAAATAGTTTTTTTAAATTATCACCTGGAATAAAGTACCCACTGAAATCAAGTTTTGGGGAGAACAAACAACAGCTGAGAAACATAAGGAGTGTGGGAGTAGGGGGAGTACCTTTATATATATATATATATATATATATATAGAGAGAGAGAGAGAGAGAGAGAGAGAGAGAGAGAGAGTTGGACACCTTAAAGACAGCAATGACTTCTAACTCCTAATTTCTCAGTTCAAATTGCTAAATTCTCAGTTCAAAACCCCTGTAGACTACAGATCTTTATGACTCTAAAACATACAAATAGACAATCAAGGATAAGAACAACAAATCTTTTTTTTTTCTAGCACCTGGGAGCCAAGATAAATAAAAATATAAACAAAATTTGATCTAATGAGTAGACAAATTACAAAGTCCTAAATTCACAGCCTAACCACTCTTATTTAAAAACAAAGACATTGTTCAGAGTAGAACCCTAAAGAATCAATAGAAAAATAGGAGAGAATTTAAATGACTTAATGCACTCTCTGGGTTAGCTTCCCTTGCCAAATGGAGGCAGTGACCAGGTTCTGCTGCCTGGATTAGGCGCTATGATGATCTGGCATGAGGAAATATCACACCCTGTGCCAAACCCTCCCTCATTTCCTCTCACTACACAGTCTGACTCTGCCATGTCTCAAAAGACCAACTGAAAAAAGAAACCCTGAAAAAGACTTGTCCATCACAGGACTTCTGAGATTTCTGCTAATTTCTAAGAGCAAAATTCATGGGAATAGATATAGAGAGATAACCTGAGAATTCTAGACCAAAGGAGCAAAATCCTAGCTTTAGATTAGGCAGAATCTACTGATGTGGAGGCAAATACCAAAATTCTAGACTAGAGAAGCTGGGAGTAGTATCCATCATGAGATTCATATGGGTAAATCTCAATAATAACACTAGCTGGCTTTCATGTAGCTCTTACTAAGTACAGTACCAAGCACGTGTAGAATGCTTTTATATATTGAATTATTTAATCCAAAGAATTAAGCCTGTGAAAATGCATTATCACCCTATTTATAAAAGAGAAAAATAAGGCATTTAAAAATTCAACAATTTCCCACATGTAGCTTGTAAGTAGTAAGGCTGAGATTCCAATCAGATATGCTGGTTGTAGAGTCTGGGATTTTAAGATCTGGGCTGAAGTTCCTTTCATGAAGATGAGCTACCAGAAGTACCATGACACTATATAGAGGGAGGAGTCTAGGAACTTAGGAAAATGAGCTAATAGACTTATCAAAGGCGACTTGCTTATCCATTCCAATACTATGTTTCCCTTGAGAGTCCAGAAGACTCAGATTGCCCCAGTACTGAGAAGTCCATTGAAGAGGAAAATGCCAGCATCTTTTCAAGAAGTCTGCAGTGTTTTTCTGTGGAGGTCAGATTCACAACTATGATTTGTAATTCTCACTCATTTCCAAATCTGTTGCTCTGAAACACCATGAATAAAAGGTCATGCAAAAGCCATCCAGTCCCATTTTCCTTTGCTATATCTGCTGCAGAATCTGGAACCAGATACTTGATTTTTCCACCCCTACTAGGCAACTGCTGGTGGATGAATGAGCAGCATGTGACCAGTTCTGGCCAGTGAGATTTAAGGACAAATCTGCTAAGGAATTCTGGGAAAGATGATGTGTTTCCTTTTAATAGACATGTATGAGAAGATAGGTACTCCCTTTGGCCATGCCTGTACTTCCACCTTTGAATGTGATTATGATGCCTGGAGCTGCAGCAGCCATCATAAATATAAGGTATAAACTTCAGCTGAAAAGTCACTCTAATGGCACAGTACAGAAAGACAAAAGGAGCCCAGGTCCTTGAAGAACCATTCCCAGCTGCTGTGTAACCCCAGGATTCTTGTTACACAAGGGAAACAAATCCCTACTTGTTAAGGTGTTATTGGTTCATTTTTGTAACACCTGCAAGCTAAAGCAGTTCTAAATGATAAAGTAACCCTAAAGGAAGGATTCAAAATAACATCACAAAATGTCCTATGTATCTCCCTTCCAACAACAAAAAGAAATCCCCAAATAGCTTATATTCTTACTCTGTCTTTCCTGAAAACTTTGAAGAGGATCCAAATACTTACCTATAATTTACAGGAATACATTTTCTTTAAATCCCCTTTTTTCTGTCTACTTTGATCATACCATATCTTTCTCCTCACAAGTTGCCAATGAGAATTTGCAATTTATTTTTTTTTTTCTTTTCAACATCCTGCTCTGTAGCTTTCTTGGCCCTTTGTACCTGGATGCCGAATGCTCCACGTTGGCCCAGGGCAATGCGAAGGCTGGCCAACGTCTTGAAGTTCTCCTCTGCAATGACCGTGACTTTTTGCTTTTTGTACACATGCCTAATGCACATGACTGGTTCTGAAAACTGAGTGGCCGGCTTCAGTTCTTCAGCAGAGCGGTCTCCCCTTCAGCCTGTGGGAGCCACGGGCTTCCTGCGGAAGATCAACTTGGAGTGGTACTTCTTGAACCTCTGCATATTGACCTGCAGGGACTCAGTGAATTTGTTCTACCTCCTAGGGTTCACCAAGATAAGATGATGGTGGTCCTGGCCACCTTCTTGTGGTTGACAGTCACCCGCAGCTGCACCAGGCTGAAGCCTTGACCCGTGCCCACCTCGGTGGTCTGCGCACGCGGGGCGTGAGGTGATAGGGTACGCCGTGGCCTGCTGGGCATTGTGTCTGAGGATCTTCTGTGACTGGTTGACTCTTGTGGCTACACGCCACTGCCAGTCCTTGTGGAAGTCCTTCAGAATCATGCCATTCCGGTTTGGCGCCATAGCTGCAGCCTACGGGCCTCTCCGAGGGAGAACCGCCAGCTTTCTCTTTTCTCTTTCCCCATTGTTTCTCTCTTTAGGTTGTAGACTTCCTGACTTCCAGAGAGTCAAAATGAGAGAGAGGAGGACAGTTGTAACTGCAAAATCCTATTGGTGACACCCAGCATTCCATTATGAATTCTCCATCACAAATAACTTTAATATTTCAAACTGTATTTACAGTTGCTTATCATAGATATTTTTGTGTTTGATTGATCACTGACTTTCGTTTTTAAAATGAAGATGCCGTCTTTTGCACTACAAGCTGGTCTCAATATTAGATCAAATCATTTTTTAGAATGTTAAATGTTCATGAACTGTAGACCTTACAAAGAATAACATATGATTTGGAAATAATTATAATGCTTTAGATGACATTATATATAAAAAGGGGGACTGATATTTATTTCTGCAGAATAGTGTATTAATGGTTCTATATTAGTTTCCAATTGCTACCATAGCAAATTACCATAAGCTTTGTGGCTTAAAATGATACAAATGTATTATATCAAAGTCCTGAGGTCAGAAGTCCAAAATGAGTTGAACTAAAATCAAGCTGGTTCCATCTGGATGTTCTAAGGCAAATTATGGTCCATGACTGCTCTAGCTACTAGAAGCTTTAATGCTCCTTGGGCCTGGCGACATCATTCCTAGCTCTGCTTCTACTACTACATCATTTCCCTGCTTTGCCTTTCTCGCCTCTGTTTTATAAGGACCTTGTGCTTATTTTTAGGACCCCTGTGCATTATCCATGGTAATTTCCCCACCTCAGAATACTTAATAATAAATCTGCAAAGCTCTTTTTGCCACATAAGATAACATTTAAAAATTCTAGGGGTAAGGTTGTGAACGTCTTTGGAGGACCACTATTCAGCTTATCACAGTCTGTCTGCTGCTCATTATCCATCCCACATCAAAATACAGTTAACTCTTACCCACATCTCAAATGGTTCAAGCAAGCCATCACAGCATCTACTCAAAGTCCAAATTTTCTTTGAATACTATAAGTTCAGAGGTCCCAAATCACTTCTTCTAAATTAGGAATGAGTGTGATCTACCACAGGTCAAGTTCCTCTCCAGCTACAGGCCAACAAAACTAGAAAACAAGTCATCTGTTTCCTACATACAATAGTCATAGGAAAGTCATAGAAAAGTAAGACAATCATAGGGAAACTGGTATATTCAAAAAGGGGTAAAATACAAGAAAGGCGGGAGTCACCAGCATGAACCGATTTTGAAATCAAACTGTGAACACTGTATTTCAAGCCCTGGGATTAAGCCCTTGTGTTCTCAGTTCTATTTTCTGAGCTCAGGACTCCATCCTGAATCATCCTTCCTTTTCCATAGAGAATAACATATGTTTTCAGCTGAGTGGTTCTATCCTCCTGTTTCCTTCTGTGGAATTTTGGGAGTTCAGCCTTTTACAGTTTCCTGACTTCTCTGTCCCTTTTGGTTGACAATGTTTCTTTTGGTAGAACATCATCAATATCATGTGGATTTCATTTATATGTCACAGGAATGGTACTCACTAGACAGAAAGGCTGGCCACAGGGTTTCTTGGATGGGTCCCTGAGATGGCTAAGGGGATCCATGAGTCATGTTCCTAATCTCTTTTAAGAGTCCTCTATCCAAAAGAATACTGAGATATTTAATTTACCAGATACTAGCAAAAGTTGTCTCAACCACACTCTTGACTTTTAACCTTTTTTGCAATGTGTATAGACTAAAAGTTTCCAGTCAGCTCCTAACTCTTTTTATTTTCTAGCTCTTTCTCAAATGTATCATTTTTTCTTACATTTTATTACAAACAATAAAAATAAACCAGACTGCATTCTCTTTTATCAGGACTCAGTTAAATATCCAAGTTAATTATTGACAAATTATTCTTTCCACATAAGTATAGGGTACAATTTAGCCAAACTTTCTGTCTCTCTCTAATAAGGATCTCCTTTTCTTCAGTTTCAAATCATATATTCTGCATTTTCTCTTAAGCTCACACCAGCAGTTTTTAACATCCACATTTCCACTAACAGTGTGTTCAGGGCTATGTAGGCCTTTTCCATGTTCCCTGAACTTCTTCCAGCATCTACCAAGTACTCAATTACAAAACCACACTCACAAGTTTAAGTATTTGTTATAGCAACACCTCATTTCCAGAGACCAATATATGTTCTGGTTTTCAATTGCTGCATAAGAAATTACCATAAAATTGCTGGATTAAAACACCATAAATTTATTCTATAAATTTATTATTATTATTATTATTCTATAATTTATATATAGTTCCAAAGATATGAAGTTCAAAATCAAGGTGTTGGCAGGGCTGCATTGCCTCTGGGACCTTCAGAGGACACTGTCTCTTCTGTTCCAACTTCTGGAGGCCATCATCAGTCTTGTTTCATGAGCTCACATCGCTTCACCCTTGCTCCTTCTGCTTCCATTATCTACTATCCTTCTAAGTCTGATCTCCTGCCTCCCTCTTACAGATTACCTGTGATTCCTTTGGCCCAGTCAGAAAACCAGCATAACCTCTCCATATCAAAATCCTTCACCACACCTGTAAAATATCTTTTGCCAGGTGAGGTAATAGTCACATGTTCTAGAGATTAAGATATGCCATTTTGAGATATATTATTCAAAAACCAATTCTCCACTCCTCCCTGGATCCAAGCCCCTTTTGTCATTTTGGAATACCTGCTTTCTGTGGATAAGGAGTGTTTTTCACTTCGGTCTCTGGATTTGTCCTTGGCACTTGTGTTAGCTAATAGAGGAGGCCCACAATAGACCTTTAAGATTTCCTCCTGTTCTTTTGAACCTCTGCCATTGCCATGAGAAGAAATGCTTCCCTCAATCTACGCCGTGAAATGAATGAGGGATGAAGTGTCTAGCAAAGCTCCCTTCTTCAAATCCAGCTTAGACTAGAACTTCCAACTGCTACACAAAGAAGAAAACCCAGTTAAAAGCAAATCACCCCCACAGCCAACCCTCCAACGTGAGAAATAAATAGTTTTTGTTGAATGCCATTGAATTTTAGAGTGACTTGTTAGGCAACAATACAATTTTTGTGTTGTACATTACCTTTAAGGCCTAACAGAAAGCTACCAATGGGCATTCAATTGTTCAGAATACCTAGAATTCACCAGAATTCATGTGAATTTTAACATATGTAAACACATCCCCAGATACAAACACACACATACACACACAAACACCTTCATTTTAAAGTGCATCAAATGTACTTTTTAGTGCTCTAAAAACTGCATCCAAAGTAAACGAAGTAAACGTCTTGTGTACTTAAGCAAAGAAGTGTCAAAGAAAAAATCAGAGAAGACAGTGATTTAAAATAAAGGGACCACTTTTGCTAGAACATCCCCAAAAGAAGATTAAATTATGAGGTAAGATAGTCACTGAAACATGCTTCCAAAGGACCCCAAAATTCTGTAAAGAACACCTTTTGGAACTGCCCACTGATTCTTTTCCTTGCTTTGTACATTTTGCAAATTAGAAAGGATTTCCCAACGTGTTCTTTGCAACAGCAGTTCAGCATTCTTACTTGATGTTATTGTTTCTATTGTGTGTGGATACAGTTGTGTGCTGACAGCGACTGTGTACATCCCTTCTCAACTCACGTTCAGTGGTTCAGTGGTAGTAATGAGCCATGCTGGGAGTATTTACACCACGGAAATCATGCTTCGGTTATGAATGTGTGTACTGGGTCATAATAGAAAGTCTATTTCTTACACCGGGTCATGGTCAAAATCTCTGAAAGCCATGGCTCTCATAGTGATTGAGTAAACTTCAACTCCCTGCAGTACTAACAATCTATTCGTGTAAAACATTTCTGCCCCTAGAGCAAGGCTTGACACAGTAGCAAAGCAAACTGTGACACTACCCAAATGAATTTGGTAACAGGCATTTTTCTATGGATGTTTTTGCCATAGGTGTTCAAGTTTCTGTTTGTCTTTGTGCTGTCTCCAGCCACAGGAGCTGGGGATTGGGGTGCAGGTGAATAATTCATCCCAAGGTTTCAGGCTATGAACCGTAATAAGTCAATAATGGGAAAAGAAGGAATATTTTGGTTGTATGAGTTCAAAAGATAGTGGCAGGCCCTGTTGCCATTCTCTTTTGCCATACCATGTGCCTTAGCAGTGCCATTCTTGAGTCAGGTGGTGGATAGAAGGGGCCTTGGGCCATGCTATGGCCCTTGTTTACATCCATCAGGCACTTATAAGCAGTTGGAGAGTTCTAATATTCCAAAGTGACTCAGTAGCTCCCCTGGGCTGGGAGCTAGAAGCAATTCAGGTTGGCATGGCTATGAAGATTTGAACATTCTCTGTGTCAGATGAGAATCTTAAAAATCTACTTTTGTGTGTCCAACCTTATGAAGAGGCTGAGATGCTTCTGTTCTCTGAATTTCCTATGCTTTGATGAAACACATTACATATTTTGATAATTCAACATCTTGCTTTTGCTTAATGACTTTCTATGCCTTCCAACACTCAGACACATTTTGACCCTGGCTGATTCTCACTGTCCATTCTATTTGGATTCCCCACTCTCTAGCACAAGTTAAACAGGATTGCTGGTACTAATATTAAAGAAGAACCGTCCAGAGCCATGTTGTGCAATAGTGGTTAGTCCAGACTTGTTTTCTTCCCTTGCCCTTCTTCCCCTACCCCCAACCCCACCAATCATAAGGGTAACATTGGCAGGACTTGACTTGTATCCTTGGAGGTATACCCCAACCTCCAGAACATTATTGGATTTGATCAGTAGACTAGTTACTTTGCTGAAATAACTAAAAAATGAGTACCAAATATAACCCTTACTCACTCCCATAACTTCCAACCAGATTAGTGCCATCAGACCACTCCTATAAGGGAATGTTGGAAACGCACTGCATCAGTGCTTTCTGAAAGCATTACCTAGCCAAGAACAGCTTTAAAAACTAAAAATAACAATTGAAGTTCTCGTAGTCATCATGGCTAATTCTACATGCCAGGCATAATCCTGGATGCTTTACCTGTATTAAATCACAAAATTCCTCTGAAACAGATGCTGTTATCATTATTTTATAACCAAGGAAAACTGAGGTTAAGTAACTTCCTCAAGATCACAGAGCCAGTAAGTAGCAAAATCTGGATCCAAACCAAGAGCCCCACCATTCATGCTCTTAGTAAGGTGACATCATAACCCTGATTTCAAACCCTCTTCACCTCCCTCTGGATTGAGTTCTAACTTTTGAGAGAGACTCTAAGGGCCTGCCTGTCCTTAGCTATCTTTCCATTCTCCCTTTTCCCTGGCCCCTCCTCACTCTACATTGTCCCCATGTGGAGTATGTCTCAGTTTCTTGAAACTGCACATGAAGTTTGTAGGTGCTTTTGCACCACTAACTAGTCCCCTCCAGAATAGTTGTCTTGTGGACATTGTCAATGAGTCCTGCTTCTGCTTGAGTCGGGCCTATGGGGACACTTGGCAGAATTCAGGAAGAGGGAGAGATGAAAGTCAGGGGATTAACTCCCCTGGCTGTGTCCTCCTAATTAACTCTCCCCTTCCAAGTTCCAAGACCTAATCTCTTCCCTCATCACTAGAGCCTGACTTGGTAACAGCTCCTCTACCACCAGCCCTGGGATGCTATATTTTCCCTGTGGTTCTCCCACACCTATTCACTTATTAATAGTACCTTTGTCAATAAACATTTCTTTGAATTATTCTAATGTGAGAATGCTGTTTTCTAGTGGAGCTCTGGTTGACGTAATTAAAATGTATTTTAGGACATCAAGGAAACATTCTGGGAAGGACAATGGCTTAAAGTATTTTAAGAAAACAAGGTCCACTCTGATATGGCCCCTTTCTCACTCCTGCTCCTCTTCTCACTTTTTCCATGCTTGAGCCAGCTGAAGTTATTTGAAGTTCTCCAAGTGTGGGATGGTATTTCACCCCATCATGTTTTGTCTTAGGCTGAGATGCTCTTCCATCCATCTACATCTGGCAAACTGTTACCCATCTTTCAGAAGCCAAGTCCAGCTCACTTTCCCAAACCTCCCCACCTACCACCCCACTTCTTCCTTTACTTCCTGCTTGTACATACCTCTAATTCTGCATCTGCTATGCTCTCCTGGAGTACATTCCAAGCTCCTTGAAGCCAGAGACTTGTCTCATTTAATTCATGCTGGCATATGGATTGTATTTAGTTAGCACTGGAGAGATATTGTACTTATATAAGGTATAATGGGTTGAATTAAATTGAGGATCCCATTCATATTGGATAGTAAACGAAGGGAATGGCATTTGAAAAGGGAAGGAGAATACCTGGATCTTGATCTTTTGTCTAGTTGGGACCCAAATAACTTTTACAGATATGTTAAGAAAGAAAAAGTATTAAGTCAATACCTTGGTGGCAAACTAGGTCATAATAACACTGATGTTATTCAAATTGGCTTTCTCTCTAGGGAGACAAACTTCATAAATTAATACACTGAACCATGGCCTCAAGAGCCCTGGAGCTTTAATAAATAAAGAGCTTCATAGGGCCAAACAAGAACACAACACTGCCAAATGTCCCGACGGCGCAGTTACAATAACAATGTTTCCTGGGCCTTGGCCAGAGAGCAGCTCAGAGAACATGAAAAAATTGTTCTCTCCTCTTAAAAATCCTCTTTGATTGAAGAGGCAACCTTGGCTTCTCCCAAAAGCAGAATGGACACCTCCAGTTTGCTCAAGGTTCCTGCTTGACGCCAGCTGAAAGGGAAGGCTATTTCTGGATCCTTTCTCTGTGCACTGTTCTCTCCTCTGCGGCTTCTCCATTTATTTAGGACAAAAACCCAGCTGGTGTTAAAGGGATAGCGCTGCCCAGTACAGCAGGGCCTTTGTTAATAAGATCTCTTTATAGAGAAAAAGAGGGTAATTCTTGGTACAAATGTCCCCTGCCCCACCATAGAATATCAGAATGTACAAGCACGAAGGGACTTTAGAAGTTGTATCATCCAATCTCCTATTTTACAGATGAAAAAACCAAGGCCTACAGTGGTGATCAAACCCATTCAAGGTCAGAGAGCAGAGACAGAATTGGTTTAGGATTCCTTTCTAGCACTCTATTTGCTCAGTACTCGTGTTCTTGGAAATACCTCTAACTTTCAATCCATTCATCACTCAAACGTTACTTTAAGTGTCTATGAAGGGCATAATACCTTTCATTCCACTAGTAGAAATAAAACTTAACTTTACAGACTCATAGTGTAGTGGAGACATCCAGGGCTGCCCCATCCTGGTCCGCCTTTCCTTCTGGTCACAAGAGACGATGAGACATCTCTGCCACTTGCAGTTGAGAGACATTGCATAGCTGGTGCTAACCAGTGGGCTTTGAGCAAAAGCAGCTTGTGCTGTTTCTGGGCCCAGACATGAGCTTTCCAGTAGGAGGCTGCCAATCCCCTTTTCGCTATGTGATCAAGGAGTGGGCCGGTCACGCCTCCCTGATGGGATCTTAAGCGACTATGTGGAGCAAAACTATGTGGATCTGTAACATGTGTGAGAATTTTTTTACTGGGTTGAATCACTGAGATTGGGGGCTCTTTGTTATTGCAACATAGACCTACTGTGTTGGGTTGATGTGGCATGAGAAATGATACACACTCATTTATAGTAAAGTTGAAAGGATTGTAGTAGCACTTATAGTCGTATCATGTTTTGATATCATACCTATGTTATAGGTATGAAGTAGACATAGACACTTCCTTTCAGACTTTTATAATATCATTCTAGAATGAGAATGTATATAAAGAGTTATAAGGGAGATTATGAAAACAGTCATTGAACAGTGCAGAAAACATGTTATGAGGGAGGGAGGTGATCCCTCACTGACAGGATAAATTATGGAAGACTCAGTGCACAGTGAATGTGGATTGAGCTCCTCTTATATGCCAGGCATTTGAAAAATGAGGACCTGAGGGGTAGATTTAGAACTTCTGAGAAGGGAGGAGGTCATTTAATATCTGACTGGAAAGGAGATGAAATCTATTCTCATTTATTTTCCTCATGAACTTTGCTTTAAATTTTCTTCAGATTCTAGAATTTAATGTTGAAAGCCACTTGGAACTAAATCAGAAGCCTCAGGCCTTCTGAGAATGTGGAAGAAAATGGTATTACCATGGTTGTTTAGAAAAAGCCCTAGTCCAATAATAAGACTCTTTCATGGATTGTGTCATTTTGGGGAAGTTATTTAATTTCTGTGTACCTCACTTTCAATGTCTGGAAATGAGAGAGATGGCCTAGATCAGCGATTTCCACTGTGTGCTTCCAAAGCATGTACTGGGGAACACTAATCTCCCATGACACTTGGTGGAAAGGGTTCTGGAGTTAAATAATTTTGGGAAATTCTGTCCCCTAGATGAATCCCAGATCCCCCTCTTGGAGATTCAATGGTGCAAATTAGCTTATGAAAGATACTAAAAAGTTCAACCACAAAGAAATGTGTTTAGATTTATTTAACCCTAATTTATTTGATTAAGTTTTCCCACCACCACAACCACAATTTTTGTTACCATTACCTGAAATATTACTTGAAACACTCCTTAGAAAACATTGATCACTAGCCAGCATGATTTTGTAAAATGTTGCTTCTTTAGTTTTCTAATTTCTCTTGCCTGAGCATATTCACTTCTCCAACTATTCTATGAAGAGCAGTGTGCAAATAATCATAGATCAGAATTGTGCCCCTTGCTTCAACTTCATTAAAAACAAAAGATGGGCTAGAAAAATAAATCTCATACCTGATAATTGTCCCAAATTTGCAAAATGTATTATCTGGTGATGATGGTTTTATAACATTAGGGTAACAGGGAGATGAAAGACACTATCATAATCTTACTTGAGGTGCAAAACTTCAGAAGCTGATCAGAAATCAGGTTTTTTCAATGATTAATTCAGTGCTGCATGCCCTGGGTTATGCTCTTAAAAATTAAGTGTGTGAACAATAATGACTCATATATAAAGTGCTCGATAAATGTGTTGAATGAATAAATGGAGTTTGGTAGAAAAGAAGAAGGGAAGGAAGAAAAAAGGGAAGGCTAGAGAGAGGGAGTGAAGCAGAAAAGAAG
Organism: Galemys pyrenaicus; assembly: GCA_019455555.1. NCBI lineage: Eukaryota > Metazoa > Chordata > Mammalia > Eulipotyphla > Talpidae > Galemys > Galemys pyrenaicus. The sequence continues at coordinate 1,841,180 of JAGFMF010011704.1, read as the reverse complement.
AAAGGATATGTGAAAATATGACATTGCTTTGTTTATAGGGAGTTCATAAGTCTGGTGTCTACGGAAGAAAGTCTTGAACCTGGACTAAGAGAATACAGAAATCATAGACACATTACTATACTCACAGACCTTACATCCAGTGAAGTAAACAGACAGCGTAATAATAATGATAGTAATATTAATATTAATAATTGCAGCCAACATTATGAAACTGTTAATTACCAAACTGTTATAAATGCTTTACATGTATTTTAACTCATTTGATTCTCACCAAAACTGAATAAGGTAGGTGCCACATCAACCCCATTATACAGATAAAGAAACTGAGACACAGACAGCGAAGTAGATTATTCAAATTCACATGGCTAATAAGCATCAGAACTTGAATTCAAGTCCTGGAATTTAAGCCAGAAGTCTTTGTATTTAACACTATGCTATCCTGCCCCTTTCATGTGATAATTAAAATAGATGAGCACAAATATAACACCTAACTTGGCAAGTGAGGACAGTCAGAAAAGACTCCTTGGTGGAAAAAGGCCCTTGAACTGTGTCTTCATAAAGGTCACAAAAGAACTGGCCAACTAGAGATCAAGAAAAGTCTTTCTAGATAGATATGATGTGCTTGGTGGTGAGACAGCAGTTGGCACCTTGTATTTAGCTTTGCAGGGCAGCAGAATAGGATGTGGGGAAGTGACTGGGGGGCAGATGAAACTGGATGAGGCCATAGGAGTCAGTTCACAAAGGGCTTCCTCTGTTCTAAGTTCCCAGGGTCTTCTCAAAGAGGATCTATGTGGGGAGGTGGAGCACTGATAGCTTTTAACTTGGGAAGCCAAATGTTTTAGAGCGTTCCTATTGATTTGGGAGGGATGGCCTTGTTGTTAAAATGTTCATTTAAAAAGCTACTGCAGGGCCTCCCTGGTGGTGCAGTGGGTTAAGCAACACACTATGAAGCAAACCGCAGCCACTGCAGCACGAGTTCCATCCGTGCCAGGCAGGGGACCCACATGGCGCGGCAGACCTCTCCTGCTATGCCCGCTGCTCCCTCAGCATTGTACTTCCATTGATCTGCCTGTTCTGCTCCCCACTTCTCTGTCTGTGGTGAATCCTCTCACCCCCCCCCCACACACACCTCTGGCCTGTACCCCAGTGCTTGTATGCATAAATAAATAAATCTTTAAAAAAATAAATAAAAATAATGCTGGCGAGGATGTGGAGAAAAAGGAACCCTGGTACACTGCTGGTGGGAATGCAAGCTAATCCAACCATTATGGAAGGCCGTATGGAGGTTCCTC
>JAGFMF010011704.1:1816024-1839838 GCA_019455555.1 Galemys pyrenaicus | reverse complement strand
AACTAGAAGGAATTATACTCAGTGAAACAAGTCAGAAGGCAAGAGAAAAATATCGGATAGCTTCACTATTAGGAGGAATATGAAAGAACAACAACAACAGTAAAGAATAAGCTCAAGGAATTGGGCAATCATAACCAAAAGTAAACAACAAAAAAAAAACTTAATAAGACCAAAAAGCCGGGATAAACCAAAGGGACCATGGGTGGGGGAGGGAAAGAGGGGAGGGCAATGACGGGGAAGATGCCAGAGGGTGCACAAGGGACTGAGGTGATGGTGCATGGGTGAAATGGTGATGGGTACTCCCTGGGGACTACAAATGATGTCAAATATAACTAATAATAAAAAAAAATTAAAAAATAAAAAGCTACTGCAGTAGGTAATTCATATGGAGGTAATAAAATCCAAAATGAGGAGTAATAGTGGAAATGATGAGGTAAGGACAGATGAAAAATAGGAAGTGAAACCAAAGAGCTCCAGGGATTGATTGGGTAAGTAGAGAGAGAGTGATCAGAGACAAACCAGTCAAATGGAGAAGCTCTAGAGCTGATTTCCCAAGGATTCCTCAATATAATTGATATTTCTGACCAGATAATTCTTTGTTGGGAAAAGGTGTGGCTGTCTTCATGTATTTTAAGATTAATTTAGCATTATCCCTGGTAGCATTAACCCAGGGATTCCAGTAGCATACACCTGCCTTCCCCCTCAACACATACACATATTGTGACAAACAAGAATATATTCTAACACTGCTAAATGTTCCAGGGTCAGGGGTGGGAAACAATATTCTTCCAAGTAATGTTTCTCATAGTGTGGCCTGAAGACCAACATCATTGACAGCACCAGAGAACTTGTTAGAAAGACACATTCTGGAGTCCTGAGTTAGATCTACTAAATCAGAAAAGATGAATTAGAGCTTGTGATTTGAACAAGCACTTCCAGGGAAGTTTGGGAACTACTCGTACCAGAGAGGAGGAAAAATAATGAGATTGAGGTCAGAGACTATGGACAGGGTCAGGCACCTCAGACCTGAAGAGAGAGTTTTTGGGTGGAGATTAGGAGACTCTTAGTTACCCCAGTTAAAACCAGGTCAGGGGAGAAGCTGTCCCTTTTTAGGTTAGAGATGGGAGATTGGTAAACGGAGACTCTGAGGATAGGTCATCCTTTCCCAGTGCTTTAGTGTAGAGGATAGAGAGAGGACTGAAGCCTCCTGTAGGACCCAAGGAATGTCATTTACTTTTTGGGTGAGGCTTAAATATGTGCACAAGTTTAGGCAAAAGAACTAATTACAACAGGGTCTGTAAGCTGCTTAAGAAATAGAAGGTGTAAGAGAGAGAAGTAGTTCTGATGAAAGTGAAATATGCAAGAAAACAGTCTAAAATATCAAAGAACACAGTGGCTGAGATCATGGTATAGTTAAGATTGCAGATTCATGAGTGATGGGGAAATATTCCTATAAATAGATTCAAACTTTGGGAATGTGACAGACTCCTTGGAAAGGTTCACTGAAGATTCAGACCTGGCTTACTCCCTTGCAGAATACCTAACATTGAGGTCAAGGACAAAGAACTGAGTCCTCAATTATTTGGACAAAACAATTAGAAGTGGTTTCCTTTGTTTAATGACTTTCATTGCTCAAATTAAGAAGAAGTTCTTTTTCCACCTCACTGATCCATTAATCTTACACATAGATCCTGCTTCAGTGGTCTAGAAACTCCAAGTTCATAAATCATGGTAGAATCCTTAATTCTTGGGGTAGGAGAGGACTTTAAGAGGGGAACTGGCCCCTGTCCTATGTTTAGGAAGTAAATGCACATTTATGCTCACCTCAACAAATAATTCAACAGAGCTCCCAAAGGAGAAAGAGACTCACTCAAGAAAACAGTCACCATGTTAGAGTGTTGAATATTAAATAGTGGGCTTATACTGATGACTATGACTGGATGTCTGAGCTTCATCAGAGCATAAAACTTAACTGACAGTATCAGAACCCAGGATAAGAATCCTGAAATAAAACAATGTGGTTTAAAAGTCTACATGGACTAGAGAAGCACATTCTCAGCTATCCACTCTACTCACAATTCTTTTATGGAATTTCTTCCACTGAATCATCATGTTCTGAGCCTCTTTTCCTCCTAACTTTAGCAGACAGTATGAGAAGTATATAACTTCTCATATAACACACCCAATCCCAGCACAGTCAGGCTAGAGGCTATGCAAAATCTCTGTTTAAAGACATCACTGATTGCCTCGCCAGTCCGATGCCCTTTCTTTAGACATTGCATTGCAGCACAGAGAGCTTGGAGAGAGGAGGAAGACACTTTGTTACATGGACAAAGGAATCCATGGTGAGCTTCATGAGCACTGTTACTGCTTTGGATTCAGAGTAAATCCTGAATTCTTAACTAGAGTCCTAGACCATGGGAAGCCTAGTTGACTCGGCATCCTGATGCCTATGGTATCCCTGGGCTAGAATAAGAACAAGCATAAGGCTTTGATTGCACACAAACAACCAAAACAAACGAGACCAAAAATACCCTTGCTCCCTTTATTGGTATGGAATCTCTGTTGCTTCTAACCAGATGTGTCTGGCCTGGCACTCTATTCTGGAGTGCAGCCCCAGCACATATATATTCTGAAACAAACAGTGTCCCACGTAAATCTCCATGTTCTACTTCACAGATAACCTTCTATCAAAGGAGTAATTTTGGAGAAGGAAGGATACTTAACCCATAATTGGTCTAGTATTTTCAGTTCAGATGATAGAGTTGAGGTTAGGAATAATAGGAATGTCTGTGTAAGAGAAGGTTAGAGGCAGAATACAGCTAGTAGAATTCTTGACAAAACCGCCAGGAGCATATATACTCCTTTACTTTCAATCAACCTGTTGCATATACCAAGTAAAGAGAGATCTGCTCCTTGTGCTCAAGAAGTTCACAGACTAGTCGAAAATATATGTGCAGGCAGATAAATGCAAAACAAAGTGATAAGTGCTGTTATTGTTGCAAATGAAAGTGATAAAGAAACATACATTGAAGGAAGGAAATGGAAGAGGACCAAGTCCAACAGAAAGAAGAACATGTGTGAATGTTAAAGATGAGGAAGCATGACAAATTTGGGGAACAACACCCAGTGCACTATGGGAAATCATAGAATGATGGAACTATGGAATATTAAAGATGGATGTGGTGAGGCCAGGCCAACTGAGTGAGTTTATTGTTTTTTCATGGCGCCTTGAGAACACAAGAAATACCTAACAACTCCAAGTATTAAGTAATTAAAGTTAAGTAGATTAATAATTATTGATGTCCTAACAATTATTGCCATTTGAAAAAAATACACATAAATTGAAAGAAAAGCTAGTATTATTTTTCCATTCTTTAAAAATCACAATTAATTATAAATAGGATATGTGACATGTGGGACACTGAATGATTTTTCAAACTTTGGAATCAGACTGGAGACTGCTACCCTCATTTTCTGTTCCACAGTGAATTCTGGGTGACATTTCCTTTTATCTTTGTAACCACAAAAAGCCCAGCTTTGCAAAGATGCTATCAAAAAATATATATATTTGAGTCTAATGCTGAACTGTGAACTACCTTAGGTTAATGTCCCTCAGTGTTGAGTATTATTGCATTACTTTCAAGAAATGTTAAATATTCCAGGTTTGTGCCACAGGTTCCCTAAAGGGTTTGGGGGGCACTCCAAAGCTTTACATGGGAATGCTGGGTTCACAAAACATAGTTTGTAGTTTCTAAAAGAGGTATAGTAAAGAAAATCTAAAATTTCAAACTTGGAGTTAGTAACTAGGCATACAAAGCAATTGTTTATAATACTAGTGAAGTAGAAAATTCTCAAATATTTGTGAAGCAAATGGAGCAATAAAACACTGCTGGTAAAGATTAGAGCAAATGTGTTTTTAAAAGCTGATAATCAATCCTTTATTACTGGTTTTAGTTTCCTTTACCTATTCATAACCATCAACCTAGGTAGGAGGAGGAAAGATCGAAAATCAAATCCTTAACTCTGGTGGATGGAATTGTAACACAGTGTTGTCCAGGGAAATGGGAGGTTCCAGGTTCCCTGCCCCACCCAAGGAAAGGTAGAGCTGAGCAGGGATGAGGAGAAGCTAGAGAGGAGACTGGAAAAGGAAGGAAGAAGATGGAGAACAAGAAGATGTGGAGGAGGCACTTGCTTCTTGGTCTTGGACTGGTTGAAATAGATGTACATGAGAGACCCATGACTGCTTTTGTCTTGATTTTGCTCCTTCTGTTCCAGAGGTGTTGAGCCCCTTATGACCCTTTCCTTTGGGTCACCACCAAGAGGTGGCTTAGACTTGGTGCCTATAGGCCTACAGGCCCTGCTTTGGGCCAACACCATTTCGATGGGCATTTACTCATGAAGGGATGGGTAACTTTGGGTGCTTGATTTGACCATATTCTTTCTCTTCTCTTTTTGTGCACACTAATTGCATTAAAGTTCCTTTCCATTAAAGGTCTTACTTAATGGAATATGTTTTGTCTTGATGTGGAGAATGGCAGAAACTATTTAGAGCAGGGGGGTTTGGGAGTTCTGGGGTGCCCCCTCTCTAGCCCTGTAACAGAACTAGATTTTGACAGTGAACATAACTCTTGTACATACAGATGTCAAAATAGAAAGCTGTATACTGGAAACTTTTAAAAAAGGAAACAAAGCAAACTTACAAAAGCAAACTTTTTAAGTGATAAGAATAAAATACTTCTCATAATCATACCTTTAAAAAAAATTGAAAGGTAGACTAAACTTTTATAATTAGAGTCTATTTTTCTTTAAAAAAAAAAAAATCACCCATCTTGGGCCTCCCTGGTGGGCAGTCACTGCAGCATGAGCTTGATCTCCAGCCAGGGAGGGGACCCACATGGTACAGCAGACCTCTCCTGCCTTGCCTGCTGCTCCCCACAGTAGTGTATTTCAGTCCATCTGCCTTCTGCTCTCCCCTCTGTCTCTGGTGAATCCTACCCCCTCCACCAACCCCCACCACTGCACCTCCGGCCTATACCCCAGCTACTGTAATATATATATATATATTAATATATATGTAATATATATATAGCTGTTGTATTTTATATATATATATATATATATATATATTTTTTTTTAAAGTCACCCATCTCCATCTCAGGCCTATCAATGGTGAAGCTTAGGCCGGGACCATTACACTCATTTTTTGTTCTTTTGGTGATGGTGTGTTGGGTGTGTGCATTTGCTTCTTCTCTATTTCAGCTAAGATTAAAAATACTCTGAGGCAATAACTGTCAGGGACTCTAGGTCTCTTGCACTGCAATTTTCAGTTTTTGGTAAATTGTTAGTTGGAAATGCAAGAATTCCAAAGGCCTGTAGTAACAACAAATTTCAAGAGACAGAAGAAATGAAAAAGCTAGTGAGGGAGAAAAATAGTCAGGAGGCAGCAAAGACTTAACTTACCTGGAATGGAAAAAACCCTCAGGGAAGGAGATAAAGAAGAGAACACTGACCTTTATTCAGGGAAGAGGAGATAGAGTAAAAGTTGCTGGTGAGGAGAAAGGAATACTAGCCCTGGAGGCAGAGGAGCATTTTCAAACAGTGGCAACAATATTGAGTCCCTGCTCTCTGTTGCCTCTGACAGGAATTGTGTTTTGGGGCCACTTGAGGAATGGGAAGAAGCCCTCCTAGAAAGAACAGGCTGTGTAGAATGTTTAGAAAGTCACAGAAAGTTCCCAGCCCTGGACCAAAAATGAGCTTCCCACAAGCATACCACCAAGTCTGAAATGTTCACCATTGATTTTCAAAGTATTTCTGAATTGGTGCACAGTGTCTCCAGGGTTCTTCTGTTAATATAGAAAAGGCTTGGAAGGACAAAGCATTAACCCACTTGTGTTTGTTGAAATTTTAGTTCAGATTGTTTAATTGTTAGCCAATTCACAACCTAATGAATTCTCTGATAATGTGTGATACCATATCTAATATTATCCATTGCTGTTGAACAGATTGTCCCAGAACTTATATCAGTAAATATTCATTAGCTCCTATTTTCTGTGGGTCTAGAAGTTGGGACAGCTTTGCCGTGATTCTGGCTCCCTGTCTCATTGAATGGACAGGGCTGAGATGCCGGCTGGGGCTGTGGTCATCTGCACGTATTTCATGGTTTGAATGCTTCCACCACACCTCACTCATGTGACCTGGGCATGAGGCCTCAGTTTTCACTAGACTTGTCTCTCCATGGGGCTCTCTATGGATACTTAGAACATGGCTCTGCCTTTCCTCAAGAGCCAGAGATTTGAGAGAGAGGCAGGAAATAGTGATTCCATCCTAAGGAATGCACAAGCCAGGAATGAGCAAGCCTAATGTCTGAGCCTAGGTTAAGAAAGATTGACTGAAATATACGGCTGAGGGGAGCAGAAGGCGAGGCAGGAGAAGTCTGCTGCACCATGTGGGTCACCTCCTGGCAGGGGATCAAACTGGTGCTGCAGTGGCTTCATAGTGCTGTGTCTTACCCCTTGCGCCATCAGGGAGTCCCTGATAGTTAAGTTTTGGTACATGGTTAGTGAGGAAGGAATCATCAAAACAGATTTCTGCCGTGGTCTTCCTTCTTGCCAAGGTTGCTCAGTAGACAGAGGTGTAGGCACAAATGAAAGAGCAATACAAAGAGCGCCAGGCTCGTTGGTGTGTTACAAGTAGTAGCCAGAGGTTATTGGGAATATAGACACTACTTAGGAACTAGGTCAGCCTGGTGGTCTTTAGTGGCCTTGTTGAGTAGCAGACTGCAATCAGAAGATACTGCTACCTTGTGTGTGTGTGAGAGAGAGAGAGAGAGAGAGAGAGAGAGAGAGAGAGAGAGAGAGAGAGAGAGAGAGAGAGAGAGAGGCTGGATCTAGAATCGGACATACCTGTGTTGGGATCCCAGCGCTGCTACTGACTACCTTTGTGTCTTTGGTCAGGTTACATCACTTTTTAAACTCAGATTTGCTCAAAGATGGTACAGGTTCTCATTCTGATTTCCCCTCTGCCTGTTAGTTACTGAGATCTACCTTGGAAGCAGAGCCCTGCAGGTTTGTTGTAATAATTAGGGATACCTGGAGAACACTTAGCCTTAGTACTTTGCATATCCTGAGTCTTCAATAGAGGAAGGTTATTACCACAATTACTCACAAGGTTGCCCAGAAATAACTAGATTCAGCCAGGGAGCCCCTCAGTAACCTCTGGGCATTCTGAGATAAGAGTTCAGGCTTGTCTCCCTTGGAGGAGCTTTCTGCAGCTTGGGAAGGCAACAGGCCCTCTCTTGTCTCTCCTGGGGCTGCTCCAGTATCTTTTTCTTTTGAATGGAGGATGAATCTGAGAAGCTGTTTTGTTCTCATTACACTTACAGAAGCAGCAAGAGCTTAGAAATGCTGTCATATAAGTTGATATATTTATATGAAATTTGGTTTCAGCCATTTAAAATGCACACCATCTCACAAACACATACACACGCAAATATACTGCTTTGCAGTGTTAGCAGAAAGTAAAACATTTTGCAATCTGAAGAAGCGAGCAAACAAATAAACAAGTGGCTTGGCCCAGTTACACAGGCAGCGTAGAAGGAAGGTACATAGCTGAGCTTGCTTCTCACTGGGCTCCTACTCCAGATCTGTACATGGACAAAATATTGTTACATGGGCCCACAGCCTCTACTGTCCTATGTGGTGTCACCACCCCCAAACATGCCTCACAGCAGAGAAAATCCAGGGCGAGTCTTTCAGTTTGAAAAAAGAGGCAACCCTTTGCCTCCCACCAACCTTCCCCGCTGAGACTGGCACTCCCAGGGACTGGGAGGGCACATGAAATTACACATAGCTGCCCCACTCTTCCTTCCTTGCATGGGGGCGGGGGTACAACTCTGCAGGGAGCTCTGGAACCAGCATTCTATCTGACCTCCCATCTTATGTGGGCACCCCCTCCAACCACTCACAATCGTATTTTCATGTTTTATTTCTTTTGCAGCACAGAACTTCAAAATCCCACTTGTTTGTTTGTTTTCCCCACCCATGAGAACGTAAGCTGTGAGGGAACTTGCCATATTTGCACCTGGTATCCCTGTCCCTGGCACTCTGCAATGCATGGCAGCATTTGGTAAATATTGCTGAGAGAATGAATAGAGTCATCGAGCACAGGACATTTTACAAGGCTCTCTCTCATCCATTATCTCACTTGATTCTTTCCTGAACCTGTGAGCTAAGTGTTTTTTCTTTTGGCTTTATTTTATAGATGAGGAAACAGAATCCTGCTCCTTGCATGATGCATCCAATGCCACACAGCTAGTAAGAGAGGAAGCAGAGTCTGAACTACGTTCTGATTCCAGATCCTTTATTCTTTTTCTTTTTGTTCTTTTATCCGTGACTATCCAGTGTGCCCCATAAAGATGTGCCTGCCTCCAGAAAGTTGTCTCCAAATCCCTGTTGAAGGGTGATGAACTGTGTACACCATTTTTTATTCTCTCAACAGGAATTTCCATCCTCCATGACCACATCCCATAGAAGACTACCAAGGTAATCTGTGTCCTGGGTATGATGAGCTTAGATGCTTGATTATTTCCATGCTCTGTTTTTTAGCTGCCATTACGAGTTCTTTGGAACTGATCTGAAATGATTTCCAAAGTATAAATGGAAAAAGCAAGATGCAAAATATTGCGTATGGAATGCTGTTTTTGGCTTAAACAGAGTGGAGACTGTACAACTCAGCAATCAGGCTCTTTGGTATTGACCCAAATGTGTTGATACCTCCTGTCCACACTAGAACCTACACACAATATTTAGAGCAGCCTTATTCATAATTGCCTAAACTTGGAAGCAACTGAGATGTCCTTCAGGAGGTGAATGGATAAATAAACTGTGGTAATGCAGTCAATAAAATATTTTTCAGTGATAAAGAGACATGAGTTATCAAGCTATGAAAAGACAAGCAGGAACCTTCAATGCATATTACTAAGTGAGAGAAGCCAATCCGAAAAGGCTACAAAAGGAATAATTCAACTATCTGACATTCTGGGAGAAGACAAAACTAAGGAGACAGGACAAAAATCAATAGATGCCAGAGGACAGAGAGGAGAGAGTGATGCACAGGCAGAGTAGGGTTTGTTTTTTTTTTAAGGAAGTAAAACTATTGTATGATCCTATAAAGATGGATGCATGATATTATATATTTGTCAGAACCCTTAGGGTACCCAACACCAAGAGTGTACCACCCTAATGTAAACTATGTGCTTTTAGTAATATGATGTATCCATGCAGGTTCATCTTTTGTAACAAATATAAGGTGTTAGGGTGACGGGCAGGTGTTGATACTAAAGGCAACTTTGCATGTATCGAGGCAGAAAGTATATGAGAAATATCTGCACCTTCCTGTCAATTTTTCCATGAACCTAACACTCCCCTAAAAATAAACTCTATTAAAAATTTTTAAATTAAAAATAAAAAGGGGAGAGAAAGAATTTTACACATATTTGCTTATATATGCATTAAACATTTCTGGCATGATGTAAGAAATGAATGACCTTAGTTGTTTAGTGACAGAACTAGGTGACCGAAGTCATTCACCCTGTATGCTTTTGCTCCCTTTCCAATTTTTCACCAGGCGATTATGTTACATAGTCACTTTTAAAAACCAGCGTTACCCAGCGTTACCCAGCGTCTGCTTTTGCTACAGGTGAATTCTGAGTATCTCTTGCCTTTCCACCAAAGTATGGCTGGGCAGCAAGATCCTGGATAGGGACTAGCTAGCAGCAATTGCCATGTCAGCTCTCCCAAGGACACAGCCTGCAAGATGCCTGTCCTGCTAGAAGTGTGGCTCCTGGCACACAGCAGGAGGATGTGGCTCCTGCAGAGAGGTGACCCCAGGTCAGTGCTCCAACCCCCTCTCTCCCCCCAGTCCCCAGAAGTAGAGATGGGGCTGGGGCAAGCTGGGGTGGTGGGGAGGGGTGAGAGTTTACCCCAGCACATTCTCTAAAAGGGAAATTGTTTCATATCTTTTCCCACCAGGAAAAGATTTGTTGATCTGCTGGTTGTGAGAACTATGATGAAAAATTCTTAACAAGAGCACATAACACCATACTAACTCGATAAAGGAAGTGCTGTTTCTTTACCTGTTCTCTCTCAAATCAGCTGTGAACCGAGCACCTGTTTGTAACATCACAGCACCTTCCTGTCCCTGCCCTAAGTGAGAATCTGCCCATTCCTCTGCTTGTCTCCCACCATCAGCACTTTTCCCTTTGAGGACAAAATGGTGAGACTTACCCACACTTAACTTAAGACCCCTTTTCCCTATCTAGTCTTTCTCCTAGCAATGCTTCCACACTATCTGGAATTATAAAACCCAGCGGCTTGGAAAAAATTTTGAGAATTTGAGCAGATGAGGTCTTGCTTGCAGAGTTCTCTATTCCCAGGAGGTGAGAGGGGCAAGTGGCTTCACTGCCACTTGGGGATTTCGAACTTTGCTCCAGGTTCCTTCACCAGTCAGCAACTAATCCCCCAGAATGAGCTTGAAGTCTAGCACTTGTATTGTACTTAGAATGATGTCTAAGTCTCAGGCACTAGTGGGGCTGAGGTTAAAAAAATCACATCGAAAATATATACCATTGTCTGAGGACGTCCTGATTTAAAAAAGGGAGGCACACATCATACTTTTAAAACTCCAAACATAATAACAGAGTGCAATAACAGCACAGGCGCAAGTGTGCGACTAATTACAGATCGGGAAGCAGATGGCCTCATCCTGGTGGAATATATGAGGAAAACCTCCGAAGAACAAGGTTAAATGACAGCTCTGATAGGCCGGTGGCAAATGGAAGAAAGTCAGGCTTTATCTCCCATCTCATCTGTCCTCCCCATTCTTGAGGCTAGAGGAGTTCACTGTCATTAGCATGTCAGAGCAACAGCCATAAACAAAGGAAAGGCCCCCACCTTTTTGGCAACTTGAAATACTGAAAGGATAAAAGAAGTTGAGTGGAGGAAAGGAAATGCTTCTTTACAGTATTTCCCTGCCCTTCCTATTTGGAAGCTTTCCACAAAATGGTTGTTTTCAATTGTATCTGTGCTATTAACTGTGCTTGGGAAATGTTTGTTTTGCACATCTCCTTCACCTTGTTTAGTGTGCTGGCAGAATTATACCCTCTCCCAACACATCCCAGTCCTAACATTAGAAACCTGTGAATATGCTATGTGATAAGTCAAGGAGGAATTATGGAAGCAAGCACGATCGAAGTTATTAATCAGCTTAACAGAAGAAGAGATGGTCCTGGATTTTCTAGGTGGCCCAGTGTAAGGGTCTTAAAATGTGGCAGAGAGATGAAGAAGTCAGCATCAAGGTGAAGTGACTTTAGCAGAGCTCAACTAACCTTGGCTTCAAGGATAGAGGAAGGGGTCACAAATCAAAGACTGGAGGCAGCCTCTGGAAGTTGAAGGGTTCTTCCCTAGAGCCTGCAGAAAAGACTACAAACTTGCTGACACCCTGTTGTTAACCCAGCAAGAATTCACTTCAATTTTGGGAACCGTGCAATAATCTTTTTGACTTGCTTTCAATCAGCAGGATTATGGTAAGTTGTTGCAGTGGCAACAGGAAGTAAATAGAATTAAAGAACTGGATTCTGTTTGACTTGGGTCAAGGCAGAGGCCACCTCTAAACCCTTCTAGAGGAGGTCAGATCTATCATTATCTGCAAAAGACTAAACCATGCCCACTGAGTCACTGATCTAGGGTAGCAAGGAGGTCTGAGAAGTCTCTTACCTTTGACTCCCAGTGTCTTGGGGGTGAAATGAGATGAGATGAAATGAAATGGCACCCAATATTCCTAAGAGTAGAGAACCCTTGCTTAGAGGTCTAGGCATTAAGTAGATAAGAAAGAACTGAGTGAGCTCAGTTGATAGAAACAGAGTAGCTTTCTACCTGAAGCTTGGATGTCTCTAGAGAGGTGGCATCCTGGAGTAGAATGCTGCAGCATGAGGGGTCCTCAAGAGCTGAGGCATGCTGGAAGGGGAAGGAGCGTGTCCTCCTTGAGAAGGAAATTCTTTGGCCTGACACACTATACAGTTTCTCCTGAAACCCTGAATTTTTTGCAAATTACAAAACTAATTCTTGAAGATCATCAAAAAGATGTAATGACCACTGAATGGTGTGACAAGTACAACTTTTAAAAATTCAGCAGAAGCTCATTACTAACTCATTCCTGTATCAAGTTTTTAAAATCCCTATCTATTGAGGTGCATAATTGTACTTCATAGCTATTTATTTACATCCCACCCCCACTTCCAAAGGAAGGGCAACACATAATGAGTACAGAACTTTCTTTATTTCTCAACATTCCCAGGCTGACTCTATCTTCTTTCCCAGGGAAGGGAGAAATGGAGAGGAAAGGTTAGCATTGGATGAAACTCAGCAAAGTATTTCTAGTCCTTTCTGTTCAGTGGAAGTGATCCCTGATTACTAATACAGGAAGCATAAGCTCCAAAGTTGGTATAGCCTGAAATGAACAAGTTGTAGTGTTGGTGAATGAGACTCATGTGACAGCTGGGGTAATTCCATGGGATATACTCTGGGTTCCTTTTAGCTGGATTTCAATCCTTTGGTTGGAAACCTATAGAAGCAGAGGTCACGTTTGTTCATACTTTTCATGCCACTCCAAACCTGATCTCAAGCACCAAGTAGAGTACTGGGCATTAAACCCTTGCTGAATTTCCTAAGATTGAAGGTATAACCAAGGTACTCTCCCTCCTGATGTTTGCAACAGTGACTCAAAATCTCTTTTGCAGCAGACCTCTCTCTGTACCAGGTCACAGTGAGACCAAGAAGCATTAATATAGATTGGAGAACAAGAAATTAAATGAGTCCTTCTAATTTGAACACTATTGGATGGCTAATGGACTTTGGGATAGAATCTAACACCTTAATAAAGCAAACTTATGATAACTGAACTTGTTCCTTGTCCCAACCAGACTCCTCCAGTTTCTTTCCTTCCTCCCTACAAACCTACTGAATGATTCATTCCTCTTAGCACACTAGATTCTTTTTGTCTGTTCCTGTGCCTGGAACATCCTCCTACCTTCTTCCTTATCTTTTTGGCAGATTTCCATTTATTTTCTAAGACTATTTGTTTGTCATCTCTGATGACTTTTTCTGATGCTCCAGACTATTTTAGGTGGCTCTTCTCCAGGTACCCTTAGTGATTGTTATCTGTTTTGAGTATAGTTAGCACTTATAACCTTCAGGGACTGTGTCATTAATTTTTGTACCATCAGAATATAGAAAAATGGTTTGTATATGTCAGTGTTCAATGAATGTCTACTGAATAAATGGCCCAATATTAGCCATTACTATTTTTTGAGCACATTTTATTATGCACATTTACTATACTAAGCTTCATAGGTACACTATCTCATTTAGTCTACCCCACCAATGATATAAAATAAATGCTCTCCCATTCTATATATTCGAGAACTGAACGCTAGAAAGGATTAACAATCTCCCCAAGTTTAACCAAACAGTAGAAAAGCCAGCATTTAAATTCATAAAGTTGGGGGCCTCCCTGGTGGCTCAGCGGGTTAAGCAACGCACTACGCACTACGAAGCAAACCGCAGTCAGTCACTGCAGCACGAGTTCGATCCCTGTGCTGGCCAGAGAGGCCACCCACATGGCGCAGCAGACCTCTCCTGCCTCGGCCGCTGTTCCCCTCCCTCAGCAGTGTGTTTCAGTCTGCCTGCCTGTTCTGCTCCCCGCTCTGTCTCTGGTGAATCCTCTCACCTCCCTGTACTCTGGCCTGTACCCCAGCTCTTGTATGCATAAATAAATAAAATCTTTAAAAAAAAATAAATAAATTCATAAAGTTTGTCAGTGTCTGTTTGGCCTTCTAAGTTTCCTAAAAAGGTTATATATTAATGCTTTTTTAAATAGCAAAGACTGAAAAAAAAAAAAAGATGAGAGTGATAGATCACATTATTTTTCCCACTGTCTTCCAATCCATCATGTGAGTCTGCAGTTCCTACCATGAGGGATAGACTATTTTTTTGACTCCACTGATGTTGGCTTTGTTTGGCTTATTTGCTTTGGCATGAATGGATGGAAAGCGAGCACAGGCTTTCAATCCATCAGTGGAATTGGACTTGTTATTTGTGCTCCCCCTTCTACCCTCAAGAAGACCTTGCCTCAGGACACCATTCACTGATCTGAGCAGAATGAGAGACAAATGGAGTAGCCCTAGTCCGAGCCCACAGCTTGATGTCAAACAGGCTGAGGCCAACCCAGATCAGTCAATCCTCTAACAGGCTGCAAATGCCAAAGTAAGAATAAATATTTTGTTATGCCACAGATGGTTTCTTAGACAGCATATTTTTGACAGTGGCTGATGAATACAATGAAGAAGTAACTTACAAGATGGAAAATAAAATAGTGTAGGAGGAATAGCCCCTCATGGTGAAGACTGAAAAAAGGGCCTCTTTTAGATACACAGGAGAAAAAATATATTGATTATCAACAGTGTTGTCTAGGATTGGTTAATTGGAAATACTGAAAACAGATTTTTCCAGGATAGCTTAATGAAGAGTCATTTTTCTAGAAAAATTTCTTGCAGAGTCTCAGATGTAGTAAAAGAATAAGCTAGAAAGCCTTTCTAAAATCCCTAAAAACATAGCACATTTTGCTAGTCTGTGATGATTTAGAAAAGGAGTTCAAAAGTTTTTGAAGTCACAAATTCATAATTATAAAAATTTAAACTGGCAAGCTTTTGATTAAGTGGCAAAATTATGCTATTTACTTTCTGGCAAAGTTGCTCTTTGTATCACTCCATGGTTAAGGTAGGAGTATAAGTTAGAGGCTAAAGAAAAGAAAGAATTTGGATTTAGGAAAAATAGGCACATCAGATTGTAAAAGCTTTCTGTATTTTCAAATCACACACACAAAGACACTCACAGACACACCTGCATTGAGTTTTATGCCTTCTAGCAAGTTTCTGCTGAATCCTTGGTTTGAAAATCCCTTCTCTGGGTTTTCTGTGGTGGGATGTCAAGCTCTGAGTGGTGAGGGTCATTCCAAGTTCTTCTTGGAGAACAGTTTTGGCCTCTCTCCTGCACTTTGTCAGCTTCCCTCTCAGACACCAAGAGGCAGATGAATGTTTGCGGTCAACCATAGCAGACTACTGAAGCATCCCGTTGTATAATAACTGCCTCACCATCAGTAATTCTTCCCATAAAAATTTTCATGTTGATGAACTCTTTGGTGGTAGAGATGTAGATCATCAGCACTTCAGGCTCTTTCTTTTTCTGCTGTGATTTTTCTTTAATTAATTGGATGTGTTTCCCTCCCCCCAACCCCTCGGCCTCCATGCACCCTAGGGTAGCCAGAAAGAATTAAAAGAGAATTGTTAAGATTTATAGCAACACAGTCTGACCTACTTTGGAGAAAGCACATCCAAAGGAGCCCAGATTTCAACTATCTGTTTTCTTTGTATCTTAAATCTTTTACCCTTTTGTGAAAAGGGCCAAAGACAAACATTATTTAACTGAAATTTAGAGAATTTCAGTTTCTGTGGTAGATAGTTGACTAATAAGCTTGATTCTCATGTGGGTGAAGGCCATTACTTAAAGAAAGAGCCTTTGTACTTAAAGAAAGAGTTGGATCAAGAGAGCAGTTTTAATTTCAGCTTCATTAAAAATGCAAAACTTAGGGCAAAAATCTTAACATTTATTAAAGCAGGCCAAATCGGCAAGATAAATGTTTAACTTTTTCTATGTCTTAGAAACAGAAAGGGAGAGTAAAACTTCAAATGAACGAATGCTATTTGACAGTGTTGTTTGAAGTCTTCTAGAACCTTCTCTTTAAAAAATATCTATTAAAAATAATTCAGATATAATGGTGGAAAAAAATCCAGATCCAGGCAATTAGTCAAATGTTTCATAACCTTAATATCCATGACATTTAAAATTTAATAATCAAATAGAAAAAGGAAGCATCAGATTCAAGCTTTTCCGATCAATAAATATCTGAATGTATGAACCTTCATTTATTACAGGCCTCACAGCTCTTCCAGGAAAGGGTTTAGAGAACTGAGCACAGAGCGGGGTTAGGAGCACATTATTTCCTGGAGCTTCTTTTCCCTCTCACTTTTTTGGCAGGGATTTTCTTGCATGCATTTCCATATGCCAAGTTGTTCTGGATTCAGTTCATCCATTTCACTGTTGCTCTGTTTCAGTTCCATGCTCCCCAGGATAGCCTACTTTTAGTTACTCTAGACCTGTACCCAGTGGTATGTTATAGAATCTATAAGTACTGGGGGAGTAACCGCTATCTCAGTCTACTTAGCTCAGTGGGCAAAACTCAAAGGTATCGGGAGACCTATGGCAGACTATTCTTGGCTGCCCCTAGAATGGTGCAAATATCCAAGTGTTTGCAAGCCCGAGAATAGATAAACATACATTATTAAATGTCCATAACATAGGATAGTATTGATGTTAAAATGTGGGTGAAATTTGAAAAAGTTGAATGAGAAAAAAGTTGCAAAAGGATCTCAAAGGATGTCAGCAAATATATAAAATTTAAAATATATAGAACATATGCTATCTAATATGTACACAGATAGTAAAGATAGATAATAATCTTCATGGTCATAAAGAATAACACCTTAAGAGGAATGGTCACTACTTGAGGGTGAGGTGGGGAGGAAAGCAAGACACAAAGTCTTCATTTATGTTTTACATTTCTGACTTTGTTGGGTGGCCACAAACAAATTTTTTTGCTATACTTTTTTGTATACCTGAAAAAAATTAGAGTGCTATAGACTGAAAGTTCTTGTCTTCCTCCACAAATCTATGTTGAAACATAAACCCCAGTGTGCTGGTATTAGGAGGTGGGGGTCCTTGGGTGGAGATTGGGTGACAGATGGGACCCTTATGAATGGGATTAGTGTCCCTATATAAAAGATGCTCCAGGAAGATCACTCACCCCTCTGACACAGGAGGACACAGCAAGAATTCAGCACCTACCAAGAAGTGGGCCCTCACCAGACACCAAATCCACTGGCACCTTGAGCTTGGGCTTCCCAGCTCCAGAACCATGAGAAGTACATGTCTGTCATTTATATAACCAATTTATGGTTCTGCTATAGCAGACTGAACATTCTGAGACAGAGAGCAAGCATATGTGTGTGGAGGGGGAGGCGGTGGGGAAGGGGGTTTGATGAGTTCTTATCTCAGCATGTGTGTTCTCTCCAATCCTTAGCTTTCTGAGTCTCAGTTTCTTAACACACATAATGGAAAGAGTGGGGCTCACCAACCTAGGGTGTCAGGCACCAGTCCCATCTGTCACCCAATCTCCACCCAAGGACCCCACCTCCTAATACCAGCACACTGGGGTTTATGTTTCAACATGGATTTGTGGAGGAAGACAAGAACTTTCAGTCTATAGCACTCTAATTTTTTTCAGGTATACAAAAAAGTATAGCAAGAGACCAGTGCATTTGTTTGTCTTTCTGAGGATGAGTCTGGATTAAGGACAAGAGTGAAAAACTGGGCCTTCCCCGGTGGCACAAGGGGTTAAGCACTGCACTATGAAGCTATCCAACAGCTAATGCAGCACAAGGTCGATCCCTGGCCAGGGAGGTGACCCACATGGCACAGCAGACCTCTCCTATGTGGCCCTCAGCAGTGTATTTCGGTCAATCTGCCTGTTATGCTCTCCACTCTGTCTCTGGTGAATTCTTTCACCCTCCCCACACCTCTGGCCTGTACCTCAGTTCTTGTATGCATAAATAAACAAATCTAAAAAAAAAAGAGTGAAAAACTCTCATGAATAGGTATAGCCTCAAAATGATTGGTACAATTATACTGACTTGCTAATTCAGTACCTGCTGAAGCCACCTCTACTGGATGGGATTCTCTTGTTCTCAAGTTTTCTAGAGGAAAATTATTCTATAGTTTCTCTTGGTAGCCCATACTAGAGTCTGGCATTTTCTACTATTCAGTAATGAATGAAGAATACCAGAAAGTTAAGCTACAATCATCCCCTTTCCTTTTACTCCTTAGCATTTTATATTAATGTGTTAGCTAAAAATCATATGACATTAAAAAAAAGTCACATTTGCAAACAATTAAGTCAACTGTACTCTTCCCTATAGGGCCTGGTGTGCAGTGGCTGCAAAGAGCAGCAGCCCCCTTGGTAGAGATGGCAGGCCCTTGTTTGTATGGGTTGCCCTAAGACAACTTGTAAAGAGCCCTTGGCAATGTTCTGTGGACATTCATGTCTAACCACATGCTCTATTCAGGTTTAGGTTCCACCTTTGGAACCTAAGGTATGTGGGGCACCTTTGGAAAGTCCCAAGTACATTGGCCAGGATCCACATTAGCCAAGACATAATGTTCCTCTATACCAACCTGCAGAACAGGAACATGTGGCTAAGTCTCTATGCAGGATAAAGTTCAAATTCCCTGGATTCCAGAAGATCCACCTCTCCAACAAGTGGGGTTTTATCAAATTCCATGTGGTCAAATTTGAAGACTTGATGGCTGAAAAGTGGCTCACCTCAGATGGTTGTGAGGTCAAATGCACCCCTAATCTATGCCCTTCGGACAAATGGCAGGCCCGGTACTCATGAGAGCCTCAGAGTTCCCTTTTCTTTAGTCACACCCACCAATAAATCCTACTTCTTCTCCAAAACAAATCATTAAAATATTTTTTTTGGGGGAAAGGCCTACTGACTTCACAATATTTCCATGGTAGGTAATGTTAAAAAATAAAGGAGGCTATATAACTACACAGTAAGTACTCACTTAACATCTTTGATACTGTTCTTGAAAGGTATTGATAGGATCTTGACTTACTATGACTGTAAGTCAAATGCACTATAATGAAAACTACTCCTTCAATAAATATCGGCTGGATTTTTTTCATCTACATTATAATGAAATGAACTTGAAGGAAACAAAATTATTTAAGGACCAGCTATATATGGCATTATCTCAATTCTGTTAAGAAAAACTATGCATATACATTCACAGACACATATAAGCACAAATAAGACTGGAAGAAAAATATATTTAGTCATTAGAATTATAGGTACTTTAAAATTTCTTCTGGAAAAATTAAGCAAAAAAAAAAAAAGTAAAACACTACATGACATACATCTCAGTAACATCTTTAAAGATACATCACCTAGAGCAAAGAAAGTGAAGGAAGAGAGAAGCTGGGGCTACATCAAATTAAAGAACTTTTGTACAGCAAAAGAGACATTGCCCAAAACAGACACTCCACTGACTGGGAGAAAATTTTTGCATTTCCTATAACCGATGAGGGACTGATCACAAAGATCTACAAAAAACTCATGCAACGCAAGATACACAAAGTAAAGAATCCAGTCAAAAAATGGGCAGAAGAACTTAAAAGACACTTCTCCAAAGAGGAAATGCAAATGGCCAACAGGCACATGAAAAAATACATACCTCATAATCAGGGAAATGCAAATTAAAACCACAATGAGATACCACCTTATGCCAGCAAGAATGGCACATATTAAAAAACTAGCAACTACAAATGTTGGTGAGGATGTGGTAAAAAAGGAACTCTCCTACACTGCTGGTGGGAATGTAAACTGGTCCAGCCACGATGGAAAATTGTATGGAAGTTCCTCAGTCTACTAAAAATGGAGTTACCATATGAACTAGAAATGCTGCTCCTAAGGATCTACCCAAAGGACAGAAAAACATTAATTCAAAAGAATACATTCATCCCTATGTTTATCACACACTATTTATAATAGGTAAGACTTGGAATCAGGGCCTCCCTAGTGGAGCAGCGAATTGAGCACCGCACTGTGAAGTGTCTGCAGCACAGCAATGCGAGTTCAGTTCCCCGCTAGGGAGGGAACCCACATGGTGCTGTGAACCTCTCCTTCCTCCCCAGCTGCTCCTCTCAGCAGTGTATTTCAGTTGATCTGCCTTTTCTGCTCCCCACTCTGTCTCTGGTGAATCCTCTCACCTCCCTGTGCTTCTGCACAATACCCAGCTTGTATGCATAAATAAATGTATTTTAAAAAAAAAAGGATGATCCTGATTATCTAAAAGAAAAAAAAAAAGCATCAAATTAAAAAAAAAAAAAAGACTTGGAATCAACCCAAATGCCCAAAAATAGATGACTGGATCAAGAAAATGTATATGTACACAATAGAATACTATTCAGCAATCAAAAAAGATAAACTAGAGCCATTTACAGAAACGTGGATGGAGCTGGAAGGGATTATGCTCATTGAAATAAGTCAGAAGGAAAAAGAAAAATACCAGATAGTTTCACTTATAGAAGGAATATAGGAGATCAAGGGGGAAAAATAGTATCATCAACAACAAAACAAAACAAAAATAAATAGACAAAAATAAATCAGAGATGTTCTGCAGATGAGGGGAGGGATTGGGATCAAGACAGGGGTGGGAAGAGCACAAGGGCCTATGGTGATGGTGCACAGGTGAATTGGTGGTGGAAATTCTACAAGGACTACACCTGAGAAAAGAAAGAAAACACTGTAAGACAAAGAAATTAATTAAAATTTTTTCCTTCTGTATACTTAATGAATTTTTCAATTTCTTTTTTTACAATGAATGCATAATATTGTTAAAACAGAGGAACTATGCATAATCATTATTATATATTTTTAAATATATCTTGTTTTGGACTGGAAGTTATATTTCCATTATTATCTTTTGTCACCTCCTCCTACAGTGGAAGGAGCCTGGGGGCAGACTCTGAGCTAGTTAGCATTGATGGAGAGAAAACCCCCCACCTTCTGAGATCATTCATATACCAAGCTAGGTGTTCAAAAGCTTGATCTCATAGAGGCTTTTGAAGATGTTCTTGCCACATCGCAAAGAACAAGCACATTACTAGACAGGATTCAAATCCTTTCAGAGTTATAAAGAATGGAATGCAGTAGCTTCTATTTGCCAGTATAAAAGTCACCATCTAGGGGATGATAAAATGCCCGATTACATTTCCTCAGCCAATTCAGCAGACCGAAGCCTCCTGTAAGACAATTGCTAAAACCACACAATCTGTCATTGTCAGCTCGGGCCACCACAACAAAATGTCACATCTTTGAAGTTCTTGAGGCTGCAAAGTCCACAGTCAGGTGCTGGCAGGGTTTGGTTCTGTTGAGCTCTCTTTCTGACTCAGTGGATGGCAACTCTCTTCCTGTGTCCTCACTTGCCTTTCCTCTGAGTATGTGTGCGTGTTTACAGAGGGCACTAATCCTATCAAAGTAGGACCCTCCCTTATAGCTTCTTCAGACCTTAATTAATTTTATGTCTAAAAAACTTTATTTCCAAATATATTAGAGGTTAGGGACACAAGTTACTACTTAGCAAATTTCTTGACGTGAGCTTTGGAGAGAACCGAATGTGCCCTTTCTCTGTGGGGTCAGCTTGCCAATGTGTTTGCCCTACCTGCTTCTTCATGAACCAGTCTCTGAAGAACAGCAATGGAAAGGACACAAAACAATGTAGAAATAGGAATAGAGAACCACTATGTGGAGTATTTAGAGCGAGATCTGGGGAAGGAAAGATCTATGAGGAAACTTCACTGGTTTCCTTAATAAACGAACATCCAGTCATATAGAGTTGTGAGTGAAGAAACTCCAAGTGTGCAGGTATGACTCAAAACTGAAGCATAAATTTATCTTCTTTCCGGAAATATCTCCTTAATAACAACAAATACCATGACGACAGACAACTTAAGGAATTTCTGTCCAGTCTTAAGAACTCCACTCTGGAAGCTGTCATTGACTTTGTCTTCCATCCGGAGGAATATAAGCAATTGTTTATTTAGAAAGGGGCTGTTTCTTTATATTCTTTTGGGCACCCAGAGTTGATTTAATCTCAGACTGAGTCTTCTTGTTTGATAAGGTAGGATGTTTACTCAGTGTTACTTTCTATAACATTATTCTTAAATAAGGAAATGACTAGTTTCCAGAAACTGGTTCTGCTTTAGAACAGTTAGTAGTGGAGTCTTGGAATGAGCCTGGAACTGGAATTGGTCCCTATGGATATCTGTCAGTGTAGTAGCTTCAGTAAGAACTATGACTGCAACTGGATTATGGACAGAATTTATTGTCCTTGTGTTGGAATCAAGACATGTGTCAAATGACCCAGACTAGTCGAATGCCTAAGCATACAATGGGCTCTCTAAAAATACCTGCTGAAGGTATTTAGGAATAAAATGGTCAGCTAGAATACAAGCACAGCAGTGCTCTCCTCATTGTTATCACCACCAACAACCACAATAATAACAGTTAATATTTATTGAGCATTTACTAGCTTACCACAATGTTTGAATGTACTTTGAAAGGGAGACTCATTCATGAATCAAAGATCCTTAGAGGTCATATAAACTAGGGTACTCAACTACCAGCCTCAGGCTTGTTCAGGACTATCTTGGAGGGTTTGGGCAGTGAGAGTAGGAGGAAACAGAATCATTTTTTAATCTGTCTTCTATATTTTCAGTCCCACAAAAGTATTAATAGAGAGCTCCACTGGTAAAGTTTGAGTAGCATTCTTTTATGCAATACTCTTACTGAGAAAATCAGGCACTCAAGTTAAGACGTGCCTTAGTAAATCTCACACAGTTAGTAGGTAGCAGAGCTGAGTCTAGAAAATAGGTCTCCAGTACAGTGCTCTTTCAACCATATTTCATCACTTCCTGCCCATTATATTATCAAAGTAACAATACTTGTATTTTTGGATTTATAAATTGGGTAACTTGTGCCAGGCAAGTTACTTACATTATAGTAAGTACTTTAAATTTAAATTTGTTAAATAATATTTATTAAATTTTTGCTAAAGTCCAGAAGGTGGACCCTATAGTTACCATTATTTAAAGAAGATTCAAATATAGAGTTTGAGCCACTGAGAGATTAAATAACTTGCTCATGGTCTCATAGGAAGTGTGTGATGAGGCCAGGATTTGCCCTCAAACAATACAGCATCAGAGCTCATCTACTAATGCATACATTAGCTTGTATCCAACGACTGAAAAACACTTACACCAAAGCAAAGATAGAGTTAGTTCTTAGCCTTTTCTCTCTCAGTAGTTTTTCTTCTTGTCACCTTATTTTACAACCTTTAAGAAATAAAAATTACAGAATCCTCAGTGGATCTATTAAAACTCTGCAGGGAGGAATTAACAGTGAAAGAATTATTTCTACTTTATAGGTGAGGTGCCTTACAGAGTCTTACAGTTACAACTCACCATTTCTCAGTCAGTTAACACAGATGAAGTGGGAAATTGCATTTGCCTGAGCCCCCAAACTTGGTTCACCGACAGTGTAGGTTGTCTAAGTGTAAGTGGAATAAATGGTAGTGCATATGTGTGTATGCTGGAGGAAGGTGAAGTGAGGCAGGGATGTCAAAGGTGAGGCTAGGCAGGTTTGCAGGGAATGGATCCTCAGTGGCCTTGGAACGCCTCAGCTGTTGTGCCCTGCAGAGGCCACCCAAGAACTTTAATGGAGTGAGTGAACAATTATCTTTGAGTTTCAGAAACAGCACCTGCAATGGTTAAGACTAGACTGGATTTGGATTTTTCTCTGAAGACAATACAGGAGAGAAGGACTCAGGTAATCAAATTTGGAAGCTATTGTACTTGAGAGAGAGAGAGAGAGAGAGAGAGAGAGAGAGAGAGAGAGAGAGAGAGAGATTGGTAGTGCTGTTGTAACAGGGTGGTCCCAGGAAAAGGGGAAGTTCCAAAAATCCTGGTTCCGCCCTAAGTGGGTGGAGCTGAGGAGGAAAAAAAGATTTCTGCAGAGAA
>JAGFMF010011704.1:1795930-1808142 GCA_019455555.1 Galemys pyrenaicus | reverse complement strand
CGCCCCCCCCCCCCCCCCCCCCCCCCCCCCCCCCCCGTGTGTGCCTGCGTGGGGGAGCGCGAGGCCCTCCCGGGGGGAGTGTGTGTGCGTGCCCGGCGGGAGGGTCTGGCCCGCCCAGCAGGTGGGTCCCAGTGGCACCCAGCACCAGCCTGGCTGGGGCACCCCAGGCCCAAGGCTGGCCCCTCGTGCTTGCCCCGGCGCGACGCCAGCCTGCACGCGCGTGTGCCTGCTCCCAGGAGGAGGACCGTGCGCAGGAAGGCGACGAGGCCCAGCGCGAGCGTGTGGCCCAGGGGCCTCTTCGCACCTGCCAGCGTGGGCAACGCGTGCCCAACTTGGAAGTGGGGCCGCGTGTGCGGAGGCCCTCTCTGGAAGACACAGGGCCCACGCAGGACCTGCCTGAGGGTGAGTGACCCAGCCTGGCGCCCTGGCCCGACCGGGAGGGGGAGGGTCACGGGCCCCTGGGAGGAGCCCCCACGGGCGGCACTGGGCCCTCGGCGCCCGGACCTCAGACCTCTGGCCTTGGCACGTGGGGAGCACACGGCCCAGGCAGCCGGGGGCCGGCTCCTCCGGGGTGCTCTGCGCTCGGGGCTCTTGTGCCTGCCTCAGGAGGCGAGTGGCGGCGTGGGGCCCGGCTGACGGCTTGTCCTCTGGCACCTGCAGCTGCTCCTGCCCGCGTCGAGCCGGGCTCCCCGGCTGTAGGCAGTCCTCGTCCTCGTCCTCGCACCGGCCGGGAGCCCCGGCCACTGGCGGGCTCAGCAGGAGCTGACACCCGGGGCCCTGAAGGGCCTGGAGAATCTGCCCCCACGTGGGCTCCTGCGGAGCGTCCTGGGAGCCCCGCAGCCTGGCTGGGGCAGCCAGAAGAGAGCCAGGAGGCCGGCGCTGCTCCTGTGCGTGGCCGGACCCCGGGCCCCCTACGGAGTCCGCTTGGCGCTGCCCGGAGGGCCTCGGGACGTCCTCGGGCCGCTGAGCGACTCCCGGCCCTGCTGTGGAGGCCAGCCCTGCGCCGCGAACCTGCAGGACCACCGGCTGGGCAGGAGCCCAGGCCCCCTGTGCACGGGAAGCCAGGCCTGCGGCAGGCCCCGGCAGGGCCAGCGGGCTGGCTGGACTTCACAGGGGTCGCAGAGTGGGAGGCAGCCCTGAGCCTGCCGGATTCGGGAGATCACCAGGGTGTGGGGCACGCACCCCTCGCGCTGGGGAAAGGGAGACAGGGGCAGGATCCCCTAGACGTCTTTCAGGACTCCCAGATGAGGCGAATGCTGCAGGAGGAGGCAGGCGTGGGGCAGGAGGCTGCCGCCCGGGTGTGGAGGGTGCTCCGCTCACCGCAGCCCTGATGGGCGAGCCAGGCCCTAGGCGGGAGGGTTCCGCCCCGCCGAGGCAGGGGGTGCGGAGCGCCAAGCAGTGGTGCAGGAGGAAGCGGGCCCCGGGCCACGTGCTGCGGGCTAGAGGCAGGGAGGGAGGGCGCCCAGCTGGCCGCGGCCCTCCCCGGGGGTGCCGGCTGTGCAGGCATCCTGCAGCACCAGCAGACGGGGTGCTCACCCGAGAGGTGCCTCCAGCGACCCTGCCCCTTTCCCCACGCAGCCCCCACTCCCGGCCCAGGCGAGACCTGCCTGGGCACCTCCGGGCGGGCGGGTGGCCCCTCAGCACTGCAGCCCCCACACATCCCCTGTCCCGCCTTCCTAGCCAGAAGCCCTCCTTCGCTGGCGCCTCGCCTCTAGCCCCACACCCCCGTCCTCTCTAAGACCCAAAAGTCTGGCTTGCTCCTCGAGTTCTCCTCTGATCTCGCCAGCTCTCTAGTTTGTCGTACAAGTGCTAATAAACGCTGTTTGGACTTTGCGCCAGTGGTCTCTTCTCTGGTGTGCGTTCCCTTGCCAGTGCTGGGCCTGCTTCTGGCTGTGGACTCGCGCAGAAGATCAGCTCCCCGGTGGAGACCCTGTACCGGCCACCCGGCTCTGCGCAGGCCCCTCGGTCCCTCTTGCCCTCCCCCGCCTGCTGCCTGTGTTCCCAGTGCTGCCTGGGCATTCGCAGAGAAGGGGCCCAACAGGCAGTGTCCTGAGGACCTTCCCAACTACACAGCAGAGCCTGTACACATGGCGTCTGCAAGTCGACCACGCCTAGATCCATCTCCCCTGTGGGAGGCCGTCTATGACTCCGGGCCTCCCAGGTGGCCGAGGGGTCAGTTCTCAGCGCCGTCAGCACTGAGGCCTGGCCCTCAGGAGCACCCCGGGCGGGCAGCTGAGCCCCGTGCGGGGCAGCAGACCACTCCCGCCGCGCCGGGTGCGCCCCTGTGCGGTTGCTTTCGGTCCACCTTGTCTGCCGCGCCCCACTCTGCCTCTGGTCAGGGTGGGAAACTCCCGGACCTCTGGCTTCCAGCCCAGTTCCGACAGGCCAGGAAACAAAGCGAAAGCGAAAGGAAGGTCCTGGGGCATCTGGGACGTGTAGGTTCCCGTGGAGCGGGCCCAGGGACTCAGGTGGCGTCGTAGCAGCTGTCTAGCGTCCCCTGCCGCCCCATCAGAATGCACCACTCGTGATCCAGACAGTCCACGTTAGGAACACTCATCTGTCCAAAGTGTGACCGCTTAGGAAGAGCCTCTCGTAGAGAAGATTTGACCACTGGCCACAAACGTCTGCGCGACTGTCAGGATGAGGCGCGTGCGACCGTGGACGCAAAAGCACGGCTCGCTCTCAGGCTGCGTGTCGTTGGTGCACGTCGGGAGTGTGGAGGTCGCAGCAGAGAGCTGGCTGGCGGGTGCGGGGCTGCACAATGGCAATGTCCCGTGGTCAGTCTCTGAGGTGAGCCGGCCGGCCTCGTGGGTTCACTTCAGCAGGTGAGACCGGGGCCTGCAGAACCCTGTTTGCGGGCGTCCCACACCGAGGTGCCGCGTGGCTGGCCGGCCGGCCGGCCGGAGCTGGACCAGCAGGCGTCGGGCTGGCGCCAGGTCTTTGCGCCCCAGTAGCCAGAGCATACTGCTGTGCTGTACCTCCAGGCAAGCCCTCTTCAGTGTCCCTGCTGTGCGGCGTCCGAGCCCCACGTGATGTGACGGGGGTTCCAGCTGCACACCCTCGGCTCCCGTGCCGTGGCCAGAGTGAGGGTCTCTCTTCGACCAGGGCCGACGCTGCTCACCCTCTCCTGGGAACGTGGCCTTCCGCATCGTTTGCATCGGCCAGCGCAGAACCCAGGAGCCAGGAAGGGCCCTGGCCCCAAATGGGGGGCCACACGCGACAACACCCACGGGTTCCTGACTTCTACCAGTCTAGGCTGCCTAGTGGCCGGGAGAACCTGGGGAACCCAGCACCCTTGGCTCCAGCAACCCTCTCCCAGCACCCCCTCATCTCCTGGTCCCCTGCCCCACCAGCCTCAAGAGCCCTGGTCCCCAGCCCCATGTCAGCGGGATGCTGCAGGGCCGGCCGCAGATGGTCTGAGCGGTTCGGGAGAGCTGAGCGTGCCTGTGGCTCAGGGGCTTCAGGTGAGACACGCAGGGGCCACGCTGGGCAGTGGGACAGCACCGCAGAGGCAGAAGGGCGCAGGCACAGACAGAGAGAGGAGGCTGAGGGCGGACAGTGAGAGTGACAAGCCAAGGTAGAGGGAGATACAGACGAGAACGAGAGAGGCGGCCAGTCGGAATCCAGGCAGGGAAGGGCAGCAACGTGGCCTGCCCTGGCATGCCTCAGTCTTGGAGGGGGCTCCCCAGGCCTCGTCCTCATCATCCCAATTGGAACCCGGCCTCCAGCTGATACAAGCCCCGGGACCCCGGGCCGGGGTAGCCAGCATGGGCCTTCGAAGGGAGGCAGCCCTGAGTACTCAGCGGCCCCCACACCACACGGTCTGTGGCCCTGGCACGCCGACTACACCCCACACGGGGATGGGGCGGTGCAGAGAGCGGCCAGAGCCAAGTGCTGCGCTCAGGTGGCTCCCAGGCTCCTGGCAGAAGAGGCACCCGGGGGCTGGGGCGAGGGGGCAGAGGTGGGATTCAGCAGTGTTGTGGTTATCAGGTCCCATGTGGATACCGTGTAACAGACACACCATTTTCCTTAGGTCTTTCGTTCCCTCTTGCCTTCAGTCTCTGCTGCCTATGTTACCAGTCCTGCTTGGGCTATCCCTGAGAAGGAACTTTATAGATCGTTATTTTGTTATATTCCAAATTATATAGTTTTGTTGGTAATCATGGTATATGTAACATTGGTGTGTTGTCCACTCTTAGTGCCAATTGATAAATCTCATGACTGTTCCTCTCTAGTCTGAGTTTGAGTTTTGGCCTAGTAAATACCTTTTGGTAAATGTTGATCAGGTCTTTCCACCTTCCCACCACTGTGATGATGGACACCTGTGGTGCTGCGAGCATTCCAGGGTGGGCATGCGCAAGTGGGCGCAGGTGAGTTGGACATGGGCTTAAATGGGCGGCGTCATGAGGACGCCAGAACTGTGAGGACCAACAGACAGAACTGCGAGGACCGACCACAGAACTGATAGGACGAAGGAGCAGCAGCAGCAGAGAGAGAGAAGAAGCAGCAGAGAGGGTGAGATACACCGGGGGCTGGGAGGCCTGCCAGCTTCCCGGCACCCATGCCTGCTATGTACCTGGCCACCTCTACTAATTAAAGCATGAAAAGCCACCGAGGGCTCCAAGACTCTTTTTCCCTGACCCGTCTGCCCAGAACTATCCTCAACCTTGCTCCAGTGTGCCCATCTTTCCTGCCACTACACTACCCCACATCTCCTTTCTAGCCTGTTGTTCCCCTAGAAGTGTATTTCAATAAATCTGCCTTATTTTTTCAACTTTGTCACTTTTTGTCTCCTCCACTACTGTATATCAGGTTTTACACACTCTTTCTTCTATGACGTATAATGATATCATTTGGGAAATCTGAACTACATTTAAGTAGTAATGTAGGGTAGATGAGTAATATCTGTCAATAGTTTTTATATTTTTATTACTTTAATCTAGAACTTATCATTAACATATATTACAGTCCATGTTATACTTGTCAATACAAGAACATATATTTTTGGAGGAGGATATTATTAATATTAGAGATATATTGCGAGATCCAGCTGTACAATTTTGTCATTGAGCCCTGCTGAGTGCCCTATGAGACAGTGATAAGTGGCGAGAGTTGCAGGTAGTTCCCTTATTGGTTTATTTGAAAGGTGGCAAAGATGACCTCAATCAAATAAGCTATAAAATAGACTGCTGGCAGTACTTTGTTACTTGTGAATGATTCGTTGTTGAAAAGGAGCAATATTAGAAGGTAATCATTAAAGGAAGTTAGAAGATGAGGCATTTGTGTACATGGGAGTAGACACACAGGATCTTTGTGTCTCATATTACTTCTCACCTCAGAGAGCATCTACCACAGAGATTGTCTCCTTTGTGTGGATAATAGTCAGCCTCTCTCCTTGGTCACGTGACCCAGGCTTATTCAACAGAAAGTCATAGGAAGAGAGATCAAGGGTGATTTGATCTTACTGGGTCCATTAGCATGAGTTTATTCTCATCGTGGGTGATTCATCAATCACTGTCCCTTGTGAATGCCCAGATTTCCCGTCAATAAGGTGATATCCAAGGTCTTGCTTTGATTACATCACTTAAGGAGATGAGATAGCTACCTGGTAACAGGTGAATTTCTTCACCCTGTTTACCCTGTTAGGGATAGTGATTTGTTTTCTCAAGAATTGATATCTACTCTGGATGTGAGATTCCCTTCCCTGACTGCCAACCTCTCCATCCAAGGGCCAACAGCTTACCTGATTTATCATACGGCCTATATAACTTTGCCTCTAATATATCAGGGACGCATTTTACGGTGAAAGAGTTGTGCCATTGGTGGCATGTCTACAGGAATCATTGATTCTACCATACAGCATATCACCTGGAAGTTGACAGCCTAATTGAAGGATGAGAGATATTAAAAACTTTTTAAAATTTTTTTAAAGATTTATTTATGCATAAAAGAGCTGGGGCACAGGCCAGAGTCATGGGAAGTGAGAGGATTCACCAGACAGAGTAGGGAGCAGAACAGGAAGACTGACTGAAACACACTGCCGAGGGCAGCAGCAGGCAAGTTCGGAGAGTTCTCCCACGCCACATGAGTCCCCTCCCAGGCTGGTGGCAGGGATTGAACTTGTGCTGCAGTGACTGTGGTTCGCTTCATAGTGCATTGTTTAACCCACTGTGCCACCAGGGAGTCCCCGACATTAAAATCTTTTAACATTTTACCTTGGGCAAAACACTTGTGATGTTGGAATGCAGTTTTCAACATGCATATATACACATTGAAGCAATGACCAATACATGATCTTGTTCCAATATTGGGAAAGCATGGATCCTGGAACCAAGGGGTAAGAGAAGGAACAACTACTCTTACCATTACTCCTAATGATCCACTTGATAGATTTATACTTCTCACCCCATGCCTTACGCCCTATTAAATTGGAGGCTTCCAAGGGACATGACATGAGAGGTTGGCATACTTGTACCAGCAAGGTTCTACTGGATTTGAATTTACATTTACTGCCTAGGCATTTATATTCCTCAAGCCAGTGAGCCATAATGAACTCTATTTTTATCTTTATCAGGATAATTGACCCTGATTACTATGAGCTGGAGTTGCTATTGCACAATGGAGTGAGAAAGGAGCACATCTAGAACTTGTGGGGCACTGAGGCTTCATGCCAAGTAGAAGTCTAAACAGGCCACTGCAGCAACCATGACCCGATAGAGGTAAGGAACTCAGGCTCCAACTCTGCAGGGATGAAGTAAGTAGGTTTGCTCCAGGGTGAGGGGAATCTGGAATGGGTTTGGGGAAAAGAGATGAAGTACATTAATAATGGTATTGAGATCACATGCATCTGTGTGGGCTAGTTCCATTGAGTCTTTTGTAGAGATTATCACTGGTCACCACATCAAAGACCCTGTGACTGATTGGAATGTATGGAGAAGAGCTGAGTGGTGTAAAGAGTAGACTGTACTGGACATTTCTCAGGTCTCCTGTTTTATATCCTTCAGTCCACCTTTTTATTGTTATAGTTTATTATCATGGTGAGCAGTTTCATGCAGGTATAACCTTTTACCACCTTGTTTCAGTTGCACCTTTTTTCTCACTTTCTGCCTCAGGTCCTTTCTGAAGACATTCTGCAAGGTGACTGCTGAACCAGTCTGGCACCTGCTCATTCATGTGCAACCTAGGAGAGAGAATTAATAGCCCATGTGGCAATACTCGATCAATGGGAGATAGAAATCAGTGAATAAGTAGGTCCTTCCATCTTTCCTTCTATAAATGGACAATTCTGAGGGTGATTCCATATAGCTCTTTTGAGGGCCCCAGGAAGATTGAACCCCAATTGCCCATGACAATACCCAGGCAAGTAAAGCACCCTGATACCGACTTTTCTTCCATTCAGTGCTTTGCTCTTGCTGGTTCCATACTCCTCTCCCCAGGTTCATGACCACAAATAAACTATGTGCATACAAAATCTCAAATTTTTTTCTGGCTAAGATATATGTATTACATGGGGAAAATGGAGATGGGGATAAAGCTGTTGTTATGGGTAGGGGAAAGGTATCCACAGGAAAATCATCATTTATGCTAAATGCTGTTTATGTAAAAACATATAGATATGTAAAGAGATACATGCAAAAGTGTCACCAAAATATTAATGTTTATTGTGGTAAGATGACAAGATAAATTTTATTATATTTTTATATTTCAAAAGTTTTATATTTTGTAAATGGTTGGAGTTGTTCACAATGGATTGTAATATTTACATAATATAATTAGAAAATATTTGCATAATATAATTAAAAATTAAATAATATAATTAGAAATCTCCAATTCACTGTTAGAATGGGAGTACAAATAATGAGACAATAAGTAGACCTTTGAGCCAAGGTGGGTTTTCTCACCTTCGACGTCCATACATAAAAATCTTTTTTTTTTCCTGAAGCTAGAAAGCAAACCCTTTTCTATAAAAGTAAATAAAAGTTTCACCTTGTAAATAGAAGTTTCAAGGAATGAGCAGAGCCTATTAGTTGCATAGCAAGGGCTGAACTTCAATCTGAGTTCCCTTACTGGGACTTCTTACTATCTTTACACACTATCCTTCAACCTTGCTGAAATCAGACAACTCAAACTCAAACTTGTAGAAAAAGAAAAAAATGTCCTAAATTCCTAGGAATTTTTATTTCCTCAAAATTCTCACTTACAAGAGTTAATAAGAGGAATTAAATTGGCATATGGATTCCAAAGGCTGAGTTGGGTTTATGAGAAATTATGCCTTCTATTTACAATTTTCTTTCTTCCACAAGACCTCTCTCTAGTCCACAGTTTCAAGCATTTTATTTATAGTTGTTCTCAATATAGCTTGATTCAGTTCATCAGCTAACCAGAACCTAGGTGGAACAGTGAGAAGGAATTGAGACTATGCTTTTGAGAGGTGGGGAAGCTATTGAACCTCCTTTGTGAACCAGCATTTGAATTTTGAAAAATATAGGTAACTTTCTAGTTCAAGGAGTAGTCATCACACCCCTTACAAGGAAATCTTCTGGTTGAAAATTCTAAGTAAGAAGGATTTTGAAATGTGTACTAGAATGAAGAAGATTGGTGAAATAAGTTTCAAAATCATTAGTTGATAGCAACTTTAAATATTATTAAACCCTGACTTGAGAATTGAAGAAAATTTCCCACTGGGAAAAAAAAAATGGCACTTGATTTTACAATATGGAAGAAAGAAAAGGCAAATTTCCCATAAATAACAGTTTAGGGATTTAAAGGTACCAGAAGCATCTTTTTTCAGCTTCAAGATGGATGTTTCTACCACCCAAGGACAATTAAACAAACTTATGAGCATTCTTATAAGTTCAATATTCTTTATTGAAAACTATAACTTACAAGTCAAACTGTCAGGTCATCCCCAAACGCTGGGTTTTCCTTAAACCCTACCATCTTCCATTCTTTTATTGTTTGCCTTAGCTCTCCTTTACTTTGTCAGTAAAGTGTTCTCAAGGGCATGGGACTGTTTTGAGCAGGCAGTGGTGGGGGTTCTGCAATAGTGTGCTTGAATGTCTTAGGATACCTATCTTTAGGATAAATCTTCCATTCTATCCCAGGTTTGAGATGAGCTAGCCACCCAGATCCTGGAGCCTTCCATTTGAGTAACATTTAAATGTTATTTAGATATTCAGGAAGCTTCTGGGGAGCAGGAAATATTCTCTTGGTCTTGGTCAGCATAGCAGTGGTTGTCAGGTTTACAAAAAGTAAAAACCAATTTTTGTGCCTTGATTATAAATAATATATATTTCAGTTAAAAAAGATATTAAAATATATACCTTTAAAATGTTCAGTGCCAGGAATAAGACCTCAAACTGTTCTTCTCATGACTTTGGATTGTAACTGCAAAAACATTCACTCCCCCCTAAGATAAAATTAGAACTTAGAGAAGAAATGGATATTTAATTGCAAGAGATTTTGATAGGAGACAGTTATTTCCATTTAGTGATTCTTTTCCTTTTTAACATCACATTTGATTTATAGTTGCTAGCACCTTGGAATGCTATTTAGCTCTAAAACTGCTCAATTCTTGAGTGATTTGTGCACAGCTCTTGCTTTCTGGTTTGCTTGCTTTCTGTCCTGGACAGCCTACTGACAATGCTGCAGGCAACTCTTGGCTGGAGGCTGTGGCCTGCATGGAGCAGTCCAGATACTAGTCAGTGTACATGGGTGTGGAGTATAGTTGCAGGTGGCTTCTGCTCCCCCCATGCACTCTGGGATCTTGAAATAGGAGCAAATGATGCTCTCCAGACCACTGACCAGGTATGTGTTTCCAACTTGGAATTGTTTGCTATTGTTAAATCAGTCACACTTTGGCCAACCTACAAAGGCTGTTTTTTTCTCAGGGCTTCTGTTTTTGTTCACCTGTTAAATGAAAGAGTTGGACTGACTTAGTGGATGACACCCTTGCAGCTGGCGAGACTTACCTGGGATGATTTAACCCAAAGAGAAAAACAGGTGTTGTAGCAGACAGTTTTCAGGACTTTGGTTTATTTTATTTTTAAAAAAATATTTGTTTATTTATGCAAGCAAGAACTGGGGTACAGGTCAGAGACGTGGGGGTGGGAGGGGGTGAGAGGATTCACCAGAGGCAGAGTGGGGAGCAGAACAGGCAGATCAACTGAAATACACTGCTGCAGAGAACAGTGAACAAGGCAGAAGAGGTCTGCTGCCTCATGTGGGTCCCCTCCTTCGCTGAGGATGGAATACTCAATGCAGTGACTGCAGAAGCCTGACAGTGCGGCGCCCAACCCCCGTGCCACCAGGGAAGCCCCTGGAAAGTAATTTTAGTACAACTGTGTGTGATACAGAAAAGACAAAGATATGGTTTCCAAATAAAACACCTGGAAGTTACCCATTTCCTAGTGGGTAAATACCCAGCCAAACAGAGTTGGCCCAAAGCCGGGTGACTGAGGCCCAAAAGCTTGCCACAAGTCTAAAACACCTTCTGGTGGGGACCCATAGGAAAGGGTCAGAAACAGTCAGACAAGTCTGGAAGGAAAAGTGCAAAATCAAAATCAAGATCAATGAATGCTGTCACTGATAACATCCTCACAAGTCTCTCACCTACATTTGTTTCAGCCAGTCCAGGACAAAAAGCAAGTGAAGCTCTTCACATGTCTCTCTGCAACATGTGCCTCCTCTAGCCTTTCTGCTGGCTCTCCATCCTTCTTCCTTCTCCAGACTCTTCTCTAGCTTCTTCTCTCTCCTGCTCAGCTCCACCTTCCCTTTGGTGGGGCAGGGAACCTGGCACCTTCCTTTTTCCTGGGAAGCACCCTGTTACAGAAGGACCATCTGGGAGGCCCGCCACCATGTCTGCACAATGTGAAAGCATAAGGTTGCTGTTAGTAAAATAATAGGATATTAACATCTTGGGGATATTGGAGATCATGCCACTTGACCTCTTTGTTGAACAATGGAGGGAAATGCAGGGTTCAGTGACTTGCTCAAGATCACTCAGCAAGTTTATAGCAGATTAAGTATGTTCTTTCCAGGACGGGATATTCACATGGTATACAAATGCCGAACTCTTCACAGGAGCATAGAGAGGAGGTCACAACTGTTCTGAGGGTGCAACAGCTGGTCTTGGCTTCAGTCACAGCCCAGAGGGTCTAGAGCTCTAGCCTGCATTTTATGACAACTCTTCTACTTCCAATGCCTTCAGCCTTTCAAAGAAAGTGGCACACATCTCTCTGGCTTCTCTTGTGCCTGTCCAGGGAATTTTTTTTTCAAGTTGATCTTTTGTCCTTGGTGCCTGGTTAAAAGGGGAATAGT
This sequence comes from Galemys pyrenaicus, assembly GCA_019455555.1. Taxonomy (NCBI): domain Eukaryota; kingdom Metazoa; phylum Chordata; class Mammalia; order Eulipotyphla; family Talpidae; genus Galemys; species Galemys pyrenaicus. The sequence goes on along the minus strand of JAGFMF010011704.1, from coordinate 1,796,823 downwards.
TAAAATGTATTAGGATTAGGCCCAGTGGTGATAGTGCCTCTGTGCCTTTGGCCATATGGAAAATTCATCAATTCATCATGCAAAGCTGGATTGACAGAAAGCCTGAGAGGATCAGGAACTGGCAATCTCCCCCGGATTTGCACAATTCACCTGCAAGCATCATTGGGGCTTCCGTTGGAGAGGACCCAGGCTGTTGATAATGAACTCTGGGCTTTGTGTCAGAATCAGTCTCTGTGCCTGGCAGCACTTGGGGTGGGGTAGGGGGCAGGAAACAGAGGTAAAAGGGTCAGAAATGGTTACATTTTGTAAGAAATGTGTCTTATCTTGTTCCATTCACAGAGGAAAAGAAAACATCAGCTTCAGAGCCAAACCTATTTCTGGGGGTAATCCATCTCTGTACAGCTGGTCCCTGTAAATCTCACTTGCATTAGGTTCCAGGCGCTTTAGACTAATGCTCACACTGTATTCCTGGGAAATTTAATAACAGCCCTCTGTGTCTTTTGTAATTCATGTTTCTGTGTCTTATCTCCACATAATGCGTTATGGAAATTAATTTAGTGTTCATCAGATAGCAGAGTGAATTGTCAAGGTGTGGGTTTCTTTTAAGCATTGTTGAAATTTCTTTCCCCCACCTTACCTCAGCCGAATACTTAATATTATCTAAACTGGGAAATTACCTTGCTGCCAATACATAAGAATGATTTTAGAGCTAAAGGTGTAACAAGGTAATCCCTGGGGAAAGGGGAGTTTCCAGGTTCCTTGCCCCACCCAAGGAAGGGTGAGCAAGGGAAGCAAGAGAAGGAAGGAAGGAAGGAAGGAAGGAAGGAAGGAAGGAAGGAAGGAAGGAAGGAAGGAAGGAAGGAAGGAAGGAAGGAAGGAAGGAAGGAAGGAAG
>JAGFMF010011704.1:1729452-1795350 GCA_019455555.1 Galemys pyrenaicus | reverse complement strand
CCTGAATTCTGGAACAGGCCAAAATGGACCAATCAGGTGCAGGCAAAATGGACCAATCAGACTGGGGGGGGGGGGTCACCTGAAGTGAATATAAGGCCAGGTCGAAGCCAGTTAGAGGGGCAGTTTGCTGAGTGTGGCAGTTTGTTTGGAGAGGAGCAGTTCCCTTGGAGAGCAGTTCGTTGGAAGCAGCAGCAGAGGAAGAAGAGCTCCAGTAGAGGAAGAGGAGAAGACAGTTCCAGCCTTCGAAGGAAGGAGGGAAGCCACCAGTCGCCGCCCTCCAAGGAGAGAGAGACTGAGACTCGGTCCTGGCTGTGACACTGACTGCAAGGAGCACCAAAGGCCCTGAGCCTGGTGTCTCAAAGAGCTGTCTGTTGGTGACATAAACCAACGACTCAGAAGAGCTGTGACACTGGGTGTCCACTGGAACACCGCCTCCGCAGGCCCGTAGTGGTCATTGCTCCTGGACAGTGCTGCCTAGAACTGGTGACCGGTGACTGCCAACGCTGATGCTGTCCGGATGAAGCAGCCAGCCTCTTGTAGATACGTAAGCTTCCTCATTTCCTCCAGTTTGTAAATAAACCCCATGACTGTTGTTGGTGTAGCCTGCAGTCCCTTGCAATTGTGCGCGCGGGTGAGAACCCACAGACAGTGACCTGTATCGGGCACTGTCCTCTGAAAGGCTATAGCCCCTGTTGCTATAGCCCTGGATTCTGGTTTGTGGCCTTTTGGCCTTTAGGGGCTTTTGGGGGCCTCTGACCCCTCTCTCAGTCAGAGCGCCCTCCTCCCCTGCGTGTGCCCCCTGTTTCAAGATCTTGTATACATAAATAAATAGATCTTTTTTTAAACAAGAAATATTCTTTTGTATTACCATCCAGTATATACATGACAAATGCACATCCCACTGATACAAAATTATCGTGAAAAATACTTATTTTCACTACATGAGACACACTGATATTTTCTTTAATTGTATTATCCTTCCAATCTAATTTTTTTTTTCATTCTATTGCACTTCTTTTTGAAAATGTTGGTTAAGACGCAACAACTTATTTCAGTATACTTTAGTTGGCTTCACACCTGTGCTTTGAAATATTCTACAATATAAACAATATAAAATATAAACAATAATACAAATAGCCTCAATCCAACGGAGAGTTAGAGCACAAGAGAGAAGAAGAAACTTCTGGGGGATTCATATAAAGCAGTGCACACATTGGATCATGAAGTTCAAGAAAGCTCTCTTAAAAATTTCAGTGAGATTTCAACTGAATAGGAGGTGAAGAGGCAAAGAGTTAAAAGAAGGATGTTCCAAGAAGATGAACTGGCAAGTCTGAGCCTGACAGCACAGCTTATTGATTGGGTGAGCAAACTCATTTGTGAAATGGGACTAGTAATAGGAGAATTAAATGAATTAATCTATGAGAGACACTTTAAAGAGTGCCTAGAACATAGGAAACAAACACACATTTCTAAAAGCCATTCATCCAGATCCTCCACTGTTCATAGCATTGCTTAGCAGGAAAAAGGAAGATACTTTGCATCAAGAAGATTTCCCAAAACTGGAGATGTTGACATAAACTTAATAGACTATTGTCTGTGAAACAGTAAATAGTAAGATAGCGACTGTAACAATAATAAGCTAACACTTACTGAATATCCAAGGTTGATGCTAAGCTAATCGATAGTTAAGAGGATAGTCATTCTACTTAAACCCTGGATTAAATGGATTCTATATTGATTCTTCATTAGGAGATCTCTACCTCCTGCAGAAGCACAAGGAAGAAGGGAGATTGCTAGGCGGAGCGAAATCTCTTAAAATCTAGATAGGCTGGGGAACTGTTGTGTGGACAATGACCGAAGTCTCCAGTGTTTTTTTTTTTTTTTAGCAACAACTGACCTGGAACTGGGCCACCATGACTGCCATGGGGTCAAGCACATTTCCTGGGAACTCTTTGACCCAGACTCAAGGGTTGACCTGAAAATTTTCCGCCTCTGAGACTAATATATCTTTGTAGATTACCCTAGGCTACAAATTGTTTAATGGTCATTTTACTAGTGATCAGCCTAGGAAGTTCTGGAAACTCAACATTGGTACATGGAACTTCTGACCCAGCTTGAAGATAACTCAGTCTGCATATTTAGCTACATGCCTGCTGACTGAAGACCAGGCACCAAAGCACCTACTCCTTACACAGTAATGTCTCTTAGACCCTCATTCAGAGCATGCTAATTCTTGTATAAAGCATGAATTTGATCATTATAAACAGCTGATATTCTATCTTGAAGCCAATTATGAGCATCAGTTAGAAGGGATTGGGGTACGTGATAGTGTCAATTAGACTGGCAGATTAGACATTTTTTATTCAAGCATACAAGAGCTGGGGTATAGGTCAGAGGTACAGGGGGTGAGAAGATTCACCAGAGACAGAGTGGGGAACAGAACAGGTGGATCTATTGAAATACACTGCTGAAGGGAGCAGTGGGTAAGACAGGAGAGGTCTGCTGTGCCATGTGGGTCTCCTCCCTGGCCAGGGATTGAACTCATACTGCAGTGGCTGGTGATAGCTTGATAGTGCTGAGATTTTAACCCCTTGCACCACCAGGGAGGCCCCCCAGATTAAATATTATTTCTGCAAGTGTCTGGGAGGGTGTATCTGTGTTTCCACATGAGATTAGCATTTGAATTGGTAGACTTAGTATTGTCCTCTCCAGTGTGAGTGGGCATCATCCAGTCCCTTAAGAGCCTGAACATAAGAAGAGCTAGAGGAAAGAGGGATTTACCCTTTTCACTTCCTGTAATCCTGGTGAAGTTGGGATATCCTTCTTCTCACTCCATGGGATTTATACCTTTTGTTTCTCTGGTTCTCAGCTCTTCAGTCTCAGGCTGGAATTCAACCAAAGGCTTTCCTCAATTTCCAGTTTATCAATAGCAGATCTTGGGATTCTCAGCTTCCATAAACATGTGAGTCAATTCGTCATAATCTCTCCATATTCATAATATATGTATACACACACAGGAAAGTGTGTGTGTGTATATATATTCTATTTTTCTAGAGAACCTTGACTGGTATAGAGAGTGTGAGGGGAGGCTACTGAAGACGGCCATGCTGACTGAGGGAAGAGGAAACTGAGACATTATGCATAACGAAAGCATATGCACAGAATACAGTACCTGAGTCCATTATACCCATGAGTTATGTCCATTTGGGGGGGTATAACTACTGGAAAAGTCTTTGTAGTACTCTACATCCTGGGCAGACAACCCATGGGCAGAATTTTCAAGGCAAGTTTAATTGATGGGAGCAATAGCAAATTAAGTAGAAAGAAAATGAAAGAATGATTCAGAAGATCTGGATGTCAATCCCAATTCTACCACTCACCTTTCATGTGACCTTTGCAAGTCACCTTCCCTTTCAGAGCCCCAGTTTTACATTTGCCAAGGGGAGGAAGTACATAATAATAGTAGAACACCTGCTAAGTTCTGGTGAAGACAAGATAATATAGATAGTATGTCCTCCATGAGTTTAAAAAAACTAAGTAAATGTTTGAGTTTAATTATTCAGCTCAATGTTTAGAAATAATGTGTGCACTGAGATTTAAAAATAGTTTTCTCCAAAACTGGAAAAAAATATATTTGAAATGGAAAGAGATGACTTAGTTTTTTGAAGAATTCACTTTTATAAAATGTGTGTTTGTGTGTGTGTGTATGTGTGTAGACTATATATTATAGACATACAGAGAGAGAGAGAGAGAGAGAGAGAGAGAGAGAGAGAGAGAGAGAGAACTGGAAAGTTCCAGTGATAGTGAAGGTAGAGATTCTGAATCATCTGTGTATGCATTCATTCATTCATTCATTCACTCAGTCAATCACTGAGTATCTACCAGAGCCATATCTGAGTTTAGATGCTAGGGATACAATGGGAAGAAGGGACTATAAATATGGGCCACGTGCCTTTTTAGTCTAGTGGGAGAATTAATAAAGTAATCCTGCCAATGGGTGTATAATTACAAACTGCAATACTGACTCTAAAGTATGGTGTAATGAAACCAGTTCACTTGGGTTCCAATCCAATTTGCTGGTTGCGTGACATTAGGTGGACTACTTAACTCCTCTAAGCCTCAGTTTGCTCATTTGTTAAATGGGGGATAATAATGAAACTTACATTTTGGGATTGTTGTGAGACAATCCCTTAGAGTAGGATTTATTAACTTCAGCATGATTGACATTTTCAGGTGGGTAATTCTTGTGGGCAGCTGCTTGTACATTGAAGGTTGTTTGTACCTCTGGCCTCTACTTAGTTCATGCTAGTAAGCACCTTCCCTCCAGATGATAACCAACAATTTCTTAATCCCCTAGAAGGTAAAAATGCCCCTTTGTGAGAAGCTCTAGTTTAGAGCACTTAGCATCATATTGAATACTCTGTATCTGTTAGTTGTTTTTTAAATATTTTATTTATTTATGCATACAAGAGCTGGGGTACAGGTCAGAGGTGTGGGGGTGGGGTGAGAGGATTCACCAGAGGCAGAGTGGGGAGCAGAACAGGCAGATGAACTGAAATACACTGCTGAGGGGAGCAGCGGGCAAGACAGGAGAGGTCTGCTGTGCCATGTGGGTCACCTTCCTGGCTGGGGATTGAACTCGTGCTACAGTGGCTGTGACTGCTTCATAGTGCTGCGCCTTAACCCCTTGCACCACTAGGGAAGCCCTGTTAGTTATTTTTTGTATTTTTATGAAGAGAAGGTATACTGAAGACCTAGGACTCAAATCCTGATATAGTCATGGACTGCTTATGGGAGCTAATCTTAGGAAGATTAATGAAAGCAGGTGTACCTTGGTTTCTCCATCTGAAAAAAAAAATAACAAATGCACGGTACTTCATAGATCTTAAATAAAATAATGTATTAAGTATTCATCTAGTTCCACATTAGGGTATCTAAAATAAAGGTGGCATCCTTAAGGCAGGAGTCAACAATACTTCCTTGGCCAAATCTACTGAACTTTTGTATAGCACACAAACAAAACTGGCAAAACAATTTTTTGTATGAGATTCACAAAACATAAAATTAATCATTAGCCATATTAAAGTAGCCAATTCAATGATGATGGTTTTTAAATTTTTAATAGATGAAAAAGTTAAAAAAGAATATTTCAGGGGATAAACATTACATGAAATTTAAATTTTACCATCTATAAATAAAGTTTTATTGGAACATAGCCCCAGTCATTCTATGACTACAATCTCACTACAATAGTAAGGTTAAGTAGTCATGATGGAGACTGTATGGCTCAGAAATCTTGACATATTTACTATGTGGCCCTATACAGAAAATGCTGACCTCTGCTTTACGATATTAATGATCACTTGCTTTTGGGAAACATGTGCTTCTTCCTTCTTTGTAGTGCATATGGCAGGATCAGTCTGTATTCCTGGAGGTCATTGAAGAGAAAGACACCTGAAGACCAAGGGCAGGTGGTAAGTAGCCTCCTGCGTTCAGTTTCTGCTTTCAATTCCTGCTCTTGACTTCCCTTTGCTGTTTGTGTCTGATGCTGCTTTCTCTGAATGAACTGTTTCAGTTCAGAACTTTTGTCATTTCAATTTCAAGTCATAAGCTTACTTGAATAGAAAAGTCTTTACTTTTCTATTCTCTGTGTCACCTATTTCCACCTGAAACCTTTTTTTCTTAAGACTGGTAAGACATTTGCTTGTCCTGTTTTCATCCCAGTTCTAAATCAATTGACCATGAAATGCTGCTTGTTCCCAGCATTAAAAAGGGATTCCTATGAGAGCTTACATTATGTCAATCCAATCTGTTGGAGTGCAGATGGAAGTATGTACCCTGAGATCCCCAAATGGCAGAATCCTAAAGGGATTCTGTCATCCACCGCATAAAGATGAAGCATACTCTTAATGTGAAAGAACTTTGATAGTGTGCATAGAGGGAAGAGCAAAAAGGATAATAGTTTCCCAGTAAAACACCCAAATTTAGCCATCCCCTCATGGGTGAATGCCCTGCTAAGCAGTGTTGGTTCAAAGTGGGGCCGCTGAGGCCTGAAAACTTGCAGCAAGTCTAAGACTACTTCTAGCAGGGAACCATAGGAGAGGGGCAGAAGGGGCAGTTGGGACAAAAGGAGCAAAATCAAAATACAAAGCAAGGTAATGGCTGCCATTGTCAACCATATATCTTTTCTCACTTGTCTCTCCCAAGCGTATCTACACGTCTTGACTCCGTGTGTCTCCTCACATGTCTCTCCTCTGACACTCTCCAAGTGTCCCCTCTTGCTTTTTTTCTATCTTTACTAGATAGAGAACGTGGAGTCTCCCCTTCTGAAGGCGATTCCTCTCTGAAACAATTTGACTGATGGTCTGTGAGTTTGTTAAAAGATGGAACAGGCACAAAAGGGATGGCTTTAGATTAGTCTTTCTTTCTTTTTTTAAGATTTATTTTATTTATTTAGCATATAAGAACTGGGGTGTAGGCCAGAGGTACTGGGTGGTGAGAAGATTCACCAGAGACAGAGTAGGGAGCAGAACAGACAGATCTACTGAAATACACAGCTGAGGGAACTTTCTGATAGGTCCCAATGTAGGAAAAACTTGTAGAATATTTACCTTGAGCAGATAGAGTGAAGGTGGAAGCTGGAAGGAAGATAAATGAGGTATTAAGTCCTTGAGTGCTTCCCATACAAATGCCCCAGAAAGAGTGCACAACTTGAGCCAATATTTAAGATGATGTCTTCTCAGCTACCTGCAAAAGCCTTCAAGGTGCTTATTTTCCAAAGTGTGGCCCTGAGACATTAACTGACCTCTGTGTTTTGATAAGAGCAGAAGATTTTTTTGGGGATTTATCCCTCAAGACACTTGGGAGGGACAATATTTAGATACAATTAATCCAAAATACTAAACTTTTCACCCTAGGGAAGCCATTGGTTTTTTTTTTTTTTTGTATTGTTTTGTTTTTTTTTTTTAAAGTAAATGGGTATNAATATTTAGATACAATTAATCCAAAATACTAAACTTTTCACCCTAGGGAAGCCATTGGTTTTTTTTTTTTTTTGTATTGTTTTGTTTTTTTTTTTTACAGTAAATGGGTATGTGTCCTTCCATGCTTGTGTACTGCACAAACATACTTAACAAACTGTATTTTGACATTGATTTTGTAGCTTAACTGATACCCCAAAAATCCCTTTGTCAGAATATATCTGTAGTCCTGGCCCCTAGGATCTTTGCTTGACTAGGTCTGAAGTAGTTTCCATGGTTAAAATGTTCCCTAAGACTTAGAGAGGAACTGAAATGATTACCAGCAAAGCCTGAGAACATTTTTAATGTATCAGATCTTAAGGAAAGAATGTTAAAGACATTCTGGCAGTAGCTTTGAGATTCAGTAAGGGTGAGTTTTAATTCTTGCTAAAGCTAATCAAACATATCTTTGTTTGAATCTCCAATCTGAAGAACTTTCAGACCCTTTAAAAATTCCTCAGATCTGTGATAAACTAGCTTGGAATACAAAAGAATTAAGATAATGACATAAAGAAATTATACTTACTCATTTTATATATAGTAGAGATGATTAGCTCCAAATAAAGAGTATAAGCAGAAGTCAAACAAATATTCTCAAGAAATCCTGGAAATTCTATTGACAATTTTGGTATAGAGTTTTGAAGCCCCTACAGGGTTATTCTCTGCATTTTTGTCTATGTAGTGTTATCAAAGATTTCTAAAGGTATCCAAAATGCAGTCCTCAGGGGGAAATCAAGACTGACTGATCATTCAAATCATCTTACTGGTTGCAATAAGATTCAAAATGTAATGCAGGAGGGAGAAACCAATTTTGTTTCTAAAATGTCAATGTTTACAAGTGCAATGAATCATGAGCTCACACCTTAAAAAATAAACCTTCCCTAAACTTCATTCAACATCTGATATTATTCAAAAATCTATTGTCTAGATGCACACATATTCTTAGTTTTCAGACTCTCTAGACAATACTGTACTTTGAACATAGTGTATATGGACAATATTTCCTATATCAACCATTTTGCTAGAAACTAGCAATGACTATTTGACCCTTGCAGAAATCCCACTTCTCTGTGGACAGTTATCCTAAAGTTAGGGGGAAGGGTAGTCCTGAATGGATTACACAGGTTTATGAACTTCAACTCACACTCTAGACCACCAGTGTTCCAGAACCACAAATCCGATAATACAATTATCGAAGAGTGGATCACTGGGACATGACAATGGAGTTAAGCAGCCAGGCTGGCTATAAAACCAGAGAGGTGAGCCTTGGGCTCTCTTCCTTTGGAGCCATCTCACTTGATTCAGAGTCAGTGCTCAAAGCGCCATTGAGTTCCAACTTGGAAGATCTGGTAGGATATTTACAGATTTGTTTCCCTCTTTTCTTTTTGTATTATTACTATTTTATTCTCCATCTCTTGTAAAATAAAAGCCTTTAGTAACTTTTGTCGCATGTGCCTGCATTTGGGGCTTATTATAAAAGTCTTCTAAGTGCATGGGTGAGGACCCAGTCAGGGAAACTCATTTTATATTAGGGTTGCCCTGTAACACTAATGAGAGTAATATTACGTTACTTACTGTTAAAATCAGTCAAATCACCTATATTGTCACTTTGATGCTCTAATATCAGTGTTCAAAATATGCAGAAAAGGTTTTAAGACCTTCATTAATAACCTCCTTTAACAGGGTGTCTTAGTTCTAGCCCAGAGTGTACAAACCTAGTGAAGAGGTCAGGAAATTTTAACTCTGATGGCAGAAAAGTCAGCTGCTTTCTTGAAAATCTATGCCACCCTGAATGTATAAATCAACCCTGTTCACCCCATAGTTCCTAATTCTAATATCCTCATGAACATCCTGACTCCAGTGTCTGTTGTTTTTATTTTGCCTATACTTTAATTTTCCTCTCCAGATAACCCCATTTCTAATGCCATGACCAACAACCAATTAGATAGATGTGGTTAGTCAGGGAATTGCGTGAACACTTCCCTGACTAACTAATGTATAGTTAACACAGTTAACTATAGTTAAAATAGTTTAACAATTTTTATGTAAAGCCTTCAGCATTACATCCTAACCACAAACTCATAAGCTTGAAACTAGTTAGTGCAGGCACTAAAACTGCTTCTCTCAAGGATCATGTTTCCTCTTGCCACTTATGAAAAATTACTTAAAGAATAAGTCCCATGATTAGAAAAAGGCAGTCAAGAAAATAGTAGTTCATCTCCTTCATCCTGTTTACAACTTGTTTACACAAATACAGTCATCCCATGACTCCTAAGTCAGTTAGAGGGGACACTTGAGAAAGCAGAGAGACCAGAATAAATCAGAACAGCTGGTTTGTGCCCAGATCACACAATATAGCAACTTCTTGCGATATGTCCTCTTTGCTTGTAATGTAAGGATGTTGGTCTTGGATTCATCCATGGCTTGACCAGGAATTGGACATCATTCCCATGACAAATGAAATGTATCAACTTCTCTTCATAACCTCAAGTGCAAGTTTTAATGTGCTTTTTTTCTGGAGGGTCCAGGGATGTTTCCTAGAAGAGTAGTTTCTAAACTTCAGTGTGTGTGAGGGTCACTTGCAGGTTTTTAAAACACACATTTCAGGGCCACATCTTCAGCTTCTCATACAATAGGTGTGAAATAAGTTCCTGAACTGTCCAAAGTTTGTCTTTATACACAGGCAGGTCCTAGCACCTTGCCCACTCACCACCCCAAATAACATGATGCTGATGCTGTCAATTTGGTGACCACACTTTGAGAACCATGGTCCAGGAGGAAAGCAGACATTATTACTTTGCCAAAAATACATTTTTCAATGTAGATTCAGATTTTTGTCTTCAGTCTTATGGGATACATTTAACAATTTTTATGTAAAGCCTTAAGCATTACAACCTAACCACAAAACTCGTAATCTTGAAAGGTTTTGGCAAGGTAGGGAGCAAATATTATGACTTTAAGGCAGTAAGTACATTTCAGTGAAGACCTTAAATGGCTTGAGAACTTCTCAAATATCATAATGAACATGTAGCTTAGCAGTTAGAGAGCTCAGCTCTTGAAATTGTAGGGATGGACCGGGATGGCTCCAACCTACATTTCATTTTTTATTCTCTACTATTGAGAATATTAGTTGGCAACCTATGTCCCAAATTTGGCCACCACTTGTTTTTGTATGAGTTGTGAGCTAAGAATGGGGTTTGAACATTTTTAAATGGGTTGAAAGGAAAAGAAAGATGATAGTATTACAAATGGGAAATTATAGGAAAAGTCAAAATTTATTGTTCATAAAACACTACTGGAACACAGTCATGTTGTTATTGTTGTTGTTTCTATTGCCTGTGACAGAGTTGAGAAGCTACAACAAAACAGCTTGACTCATAGTCTAAAATATCACTATTTGCTATTTGATCCTTTACCGGAAATGTATACTGACCTCTATTCTAAGGGGAAAGGTGATTACCTTGTGGCATCCTCTCAGTGAAGACTTTGTGAAGCCTGCAGTGAAGTAGCAAGGGACTCTTTGGAATCCAGGGCATATGACTTCAGGACTTGAGTCATGGCCTGGACCCAATACTGAGTTTCCATATTCCCCTAAGATTATCAACCATCTTTATTTTGCATTTACTTACATTAATTTACATTGCAGTTGGATGTGTCTGCTATAAAGACTGTTTTTCCTGCCCTCTTGCTGTGTATCTGAGCTTTTTTTCATCTGTATCAGCTGCGCCCAATACGTCAGCAAATGGTTTTGTAGTCAGCTCCCCAAACTCAGTAGCTGCTTTGGAAATTAAAACAGTATTGGACTTGTGTGACCAACTTGATGATGGTCAGACTATGAGGTTTTACCACAAATACGTCATTTGGAACCATTCCATAAGACATGAAGCCCTCCAGTAGAAGTAGAGTCAGAACCCCAAAACACTGCATGTCACACACCAGCCCCACAAACTTCACAACAGTGATTCAACTATTAGGTTGGTGGCAAAAGTGCAGTTTGTGACTGCATATTGAAAATATGAAGCTTTATTCATTGTTAAAGTTATATATACTTTTGTGATAAACATAGGAGTACAGTCTTCCATAATGGTTGGATTAGCTTACATTCCCACCAGCAGTGTACCAGGGTTCCTTTTCCTACACATCCTTGCCAGCATTTGTTGTTGTTGGTTTTTTCAATGTGTGCCATTCTTACTGGTGTGAGGTGGTACCTCATTGTGGTCTTGATTTGCATTTCCCTGATTATGAGGGATGTTGAGCATTTTCTCATGTGTCTATTGGCCATGTGTATGTCCTCTTCGGAGAAGTGTCTTTTAAGTTCTTCTGCCCGTTTTTTGATTGGGTGTTTTACTTTATTTTTCTTGAGTCTTATGAGTTCTTTGTATATCTTTGTGATCAGACCCTTGTCTGTTGTGTGGAGCGCAAAGATTTTCTCCCATTCAGTTGGGTTTCTTTTTGTTCTGTTTAATGTTTCCTTTGCTGTACAGAAGCTTTTTATCTTGATGTAGTCCCACCTATTTATCTTCTCTCTCATTTTTATTGCTTTGGGGACTGCCACCTCGAAGGCATTGTTGAGATGTTATGTCTTGCAGCGTTTTACCTATGTTTTCCTCTACATGTTTTATAGTTTCGGGTCTTACATTTAGGTGTTTTATCCATTTTGAGTTATGTTTATCGCAGCGCTATTTGTAATTGGTAAGACCTGGAAACAACCCAAAAGCCCAGAAGTAGATGACTGGATCAAGGAGATGTGGTACATATACACAATGGAATATTATTCAGCAATCAGAAATGAGAAACTAGGGACACTTATAGAAACATGGATGGAACTAGAAGGAATTATACTCAGTGAAACAAGTCAGAAGGCAAGAGAAAAATATCGGATGGCTTCACTATTAGGAGGAATATGAAAGAACAACAACAACAATAAAGAATAAGCTCAAGGAATTGTGCAATTATAACCAAAAGTACACAAAAAAACTCAACAAGACCAAAAAGCCAAGATAAACCAAAGGGACCATGGGGGGGAGGGGATGGGGGAGGGCAAAGATAGGGATGAGGGCAGAGGGTGCACAAAGGACTGAGGTGATGGTGCATGGGTGAAATGGTGGTGGGTACTCCCTGGGGACCACAAATGATGTCAAATATAATTAATAAAAAAATAAAATAAAATAAAAATTAAGACCGTGAAAAAAAAAAAGTTATATATACTTTTGTTTGAATATTTTCCAAAAATCTTTGTTCCTTTATGGCCAGGAAAAAAAGTGTGAATTTATTTTTATATAATTAAAAATTATAAATTAAACTATTTTAAAAATAAGAATTTTATTTTTCTACTATAGTTTTAAGTTAAAAAATTTTGCTCTGTTAATTAGAGAACAAAGTCAAGGAATAAAAATTCCTGGTTCCAGAAAAAGCAAAAATGTGGGGGTGGTTTTTGGTTTAAAACATCTTTTGTGAATCCTGTTTTTCTAAAACATGTTTTTCAAATATAGAGACTTTGTATAATATTCCTTTAAACTTCAAAAAGTGGTTAAAACATTTATATAATGAAAATGGGAAATTTAACATTTTAATTTAATATTAAGAATGTGATTTGTTGTTTTTCTCTGCAGAGAAAAGAGCAATTGCTTTATGCAAATGTAATATGATATGGGATTTCAATTGAAATGCTTTGTAATTGTATTATGCTAGTTACAACTGCAAAAAAATGGCATCTTTTGTGAACTGGTGGTGGCAAAAACTCTTATTATCTGAAAAAATATGCAACTAGACTAGTGCTTCCATTTGAACATTTTGGATAAATTTTATTTTATTTGAATAGGTAATCTAGTTTCATGGTTCAATAAAATCAAACTAATACAGAAGGGTATGCCTAGGGTGCTTACTTTCACACTTCTCCCATCTACTCCATTCTGCTTGTTCCTCATAGCTTACCAGTTATATTGTTTCCTGTTAAACATCTATAGCAGCAGGAAGGGTAGCACACTGGGCAGGTTCGGGATGGTTCTGGGCAGATGGGTCAAAGAAAGAGAGTCTTGGAGCCCTCAGTGGCTTTTCATGCTTTTATTTAGTAGAGGTGGCCAGGTACATGGCAGGGAGGGGTGCTGGGGGACTGGCAGGCCTCCCAGCCCCCAGCGCATCTCACCCTCTCAGCTGCAGCTTCTCCTGCTCTTCAGTACTGTTGGTCCTGCTGGGCCTCATGACACCGCCCATTTAAGGCGAGTCAAACTCATGTGCGCCCACTTGCGCATGCCCACCCTGGAATGCTCGCAGCACCACAGGTGTCCATCATCACAGTGGTAGGAGGGTGGAAAGACCTGATTTCTCTAACCCTACAACATCCTAGTGTTGTTTTTTTGCAAATACAGGTAAGTACGAAAGTCTATTCTTATCTCCCAATTTCCTCATACAAAAAGTAGCATAACAAAAGCTCTTGCTAGATACTTAGCTGTCTTCACTCACGGTGTAACCTGTAAATTTTTCTTTGCCATAAAGAGCCTCGGCCTTTTTTATTTTTATTTTTTAGCTGTACAGTAATCAGTTGTGTGACTTTACCACTATATATTCAACTTATTTCTTATTCTGGATGCTGCTTATTTCCAATATTTTGCTGCTGTGCCTTTCAGAAATGTTTTCACTTTCTTTTGCAGGTTTTGTATGTTTCTTGTTAAACAACTGACTTTTGTTTATATGTAGTTTATTTCTCTTGTTCAGAGTAAAATTTTGAAGTTCATTCTATAACACTTTTATAAGAACTATTTTACAGTGTATTTTATCTGGCTATCTTAGGTTATATTTTCTATTATTCTTATATTCAATTGTGTTCAGATGGTTGGATTTATATGATAAAAGTAATTCACATTTGTATTGCATAAAAGTCTTTCAGAAATTAGCATTTTATACTTATATTGTCTAATTAGAGTTTTAATAACAATTATACTACATGATGTCATGCTATCACACATATTCACAATAGCTAGGTTTGCATATATCTTTCCTTGGTAATTAGGTAAAATATTCAAGATACTAAGGGTTTGCTATAAAATCTCTTGAAGGAAAATTAAAGATTTTAACTGGTATTGCTCCAAAATAACACTAGTTAGGAGAATAATTTAGATTTATATATTGAAAACTTTTAAAATAATACATGATATAATTTTTAATGAAAATAAATATTGATCATTATAAGAGGAATAAAATATTATAGTTCAGAAAAGGTATAAAGATAATGCAAAAAGTTTCCATCATCAGATCAAGATTCTATAAAGTAAAATTTTAATTAACTATATCAGGCAAATTAAAATATTACAAGAAATAAAATAATAAAAAGCACAATTATCAATAGCTTATATATCCAGATCTTATATTTATGAATCTTCAATTGTACAGAGGCATTTAATTATTGCATATGACCCAGAGGTGCTAAATACAACTTACCCACAACTTTTTGCATATTTCTTAAAGTGGTATTATAACACTGACTTTTACTGTACTAGCTGAGTTTTGTCACCAAGAAAATACTAATAGTCAAACTACTGTCTTTTAACAGAAAATCCTTTCTGTGTTTCTGGAGATCTTCAAAGTATCCTATAATTGAACCAGCTCCTCCCAGCTATAGTCAGTGAACAGTCCTACTGGTAAAAGAATTGTTCAACATTTATAGATCAATGAATGTGATACACACATTAATTGAATGAAAGATAAAAATGATATTGTGTTATCAATAGAAGCTGAAAAAAAGTATTTGGCAAAATTAACACTCCTTCATGATAAGAAGTTTTCAACAAGTTGGGTATAGAAGGAACACATCTCAACATAATAAAGGTCTATATGAAAGGCCCACAGTAATTATCATACTGAACAGTGAAAATCTGAAAGATTTTCCTCTAAACTCAGGAACAAAGCAAGAATGTCATTTAACATAATATTGGAAGTCCTAAACAGATAAACTGAACAAGAAAAATAAATAAAATGCATTCAAGTTGCAAAAGAAGAAGTAAACTTATCTGTTTATAGAGGACATGATCAATCTTATAACAGAAAATCCTAAGGACTTCAACCATAAAAATTTTGAACTAATATACCATTTCAGTAAAGTTGTAGGATACAAAATCAATATACAAAATTCAATAGCATTTCTATATATCAACAATGAAATATCTAAAAAAGAAATAAGGAAAACAATTCTATTTATAGTAGACAAAAAATAAAATACTTAGGAATAAATTGAACAAAGGAGCTGATATATCTATATGCTGAAAAAATAAGATATAGATGAAAGAAACTGAAGAAGACATAAATGGTTAGAAATACATCTTCATGTATTGGAAGAACTAGTATTGTTAATATTCACACCATCCAAAACCATATATAGAGCCAAGCAATCCCTTATGTAAATGCTTTTTTTCATAGTAGTTAGTAATAATAAATCCTGAAATTCCTGTGGATCCATAAAAGGTCTCTAATAGCTAAAGCAATTTTGAGAAAGCTGAAAACATCACAGCTGATGTCAACCTATGTTTCAAAGCTATAATAATCAAAACATTATGGTAGTGGCACATACATAGAGACATACACAAATGGAATAGAATAGAGACCCTAGAAATAAACCTATATACCCAATCCAAACATTTACATATTTCAGGATTTCTACAAATCACATAGGCTAAGTTCCTATTTAATGGTATTACATATTTTTAATATGTAAATATAGTCCTAATCATCAAATACCAACCAGACATTAGCTGCTTGGAATATATTGAATTAAGTAAACAAAATGACCATGATCATGAAACTTCCATAAATGCTGTGCCAAATATAGTTTTAACTTCTTAAAAACACTAAAGCATGTATATAAAGGATATAATAATCTTTGGTCCAAATCGTAAGTGAGAGAAAAATACAGGAGATGTCATAGGGACAGAAAGATGGGAAATAAGAAAAAGCAACAAAGAAAATTGAATACTAGAGTGAAAAGGTCGAACATATATGTAATCTGATTTCCAGAAATAGAGGGCATAATGAATGGAATACAATTAACAGTTTGAGATAGTTTTTGAGAATATTGCCCAACTGATGTGAGTTATGAATTCACATATTCATGAATACAAAGAAAACTAAAAAGAAAAAGGAAAGGAAAGAAATCCACATACTAATAGCAAAGGAAGAGCTTAAAAACAAGTAAAGAGAGCAGATAGATCACCACTAGAGGCATTAATTTTAATTTGAAAAATTAAAATTAAGTGGTATTGCGTCCAGCATCCATTTTAGATGTAGTGAAAATTTTAAGGAAACCTCAATGAAATGTACAGAGATACAGGGCAAAGAGCTTAAGCTTCATATTATGGTTGAGAGAGTCATATCAGTTTTAATATGATCTCTATGATTCTCAGTTTTATTACTGCTTGCAGGAAATAGTACTTCCTCCTTATTCATGAATTCCTGAACCTGCTAGATAACAACTGACATTTTCCTGTGTTAATCACAGAGAGCTCTGTAAACTTGTCATGATACATGGTCAGACATCTTTCTACAGAAGGAATATGCCCCCCAACAATATTTACCCCTCAACAATAATGCTGTATGACATTGAAATTATTGGTTTAAAACTTGGAAAAAAATAATAACCATTTGTTTTAGTTCTCTTGAATAAATATAAAGTCTGTTATATGTATGCTTTATAAATATCTCCTGGGAGATTGCTAATCCATCCTCTATTTTAATAGAACTTCTTTAATAGAATATCTTGCCATGTTAGGATATTTTGCTATAATCAGCATTTACAGTTTCTTTTTAATTGAATATACCACAAGAATCCATTGTTTCTTTTGTAAATTTAAATTGTATTCCTAGAAAGCTCTGCCAAGGTGTTGGGCACAAAAGTTGTAGACACTTGATGTTGTGTGTGTTTGCTTCATTTCCTCCTGTATCAGTGTTTTCAGGGAAATGATATGATTTTCTTCAAAGCCTGAAGTCAGAGGTTTTATTTTCTAAAACAATTCATAAAATTACTCTTGAGCAGAATTGTTTAATAAGCTTGTGATGTAGTGCCTCAGACCCCAAGGTCTTCCTCAAGGGAAAAAACATTATCTATAAACTGCTTTTCATGAAAGGTGAGTATTGTAGCTGGAGAGATCCTCATTTTGCTGAGCATCTGTCAAGGATGCTCAGGTGATTACTTTGTGGGGTCAAGAATTTGAAGTTGGAGTAAGTGTGTTTAACAATCTGGGAGTGGGGCCTCCCTGGTGGCGCAGTGGGTTAAGCAACACACTATGAAGCAGACCACAGCCACTGCAGCACGAGTTCAATCCCTGCTGCCGGCCGGGGGGGACCCACATGGCGCGGCAGACCTCTCCTGCTGTGCCCGCTGCTCTCCTCAGTAGTGTGCTTCTGTTGATCTGCCTGTTCTGCTCCCCACTCTCTGTGGTGAATCCTCTCACCCCCACACCTCTGTCCTGTACCCCAGTGCTTGTATGCATAAATAAATAAATCTTTAAAAAAAAACAATTAAAAAAAAACAATCTGGGAGTGAAAGAGTAAGGCTAGAGATAATCAAGGTATAGATGAAGAAACACAACTAACAACAACACATCTTGGCAGGGCATATCTATCATCCTAGCCATAGGCTTTTTAAGCTTCTGTGAGCCACATATCCTTTGACAGGTTGGTGATGTCTTTGCATCTCTTTAAATACCTAAAACAAAATACAGCCATCCAGCAGAAACTGATTATATTAAAATACAGTTAATCAAATTTGTTTAAAAGGAACAAACTTGAGAAATAGCAACATGTGTGCTTCATTAAAAACTCTGCATAAAAAGGTCTAGCAGTGGGTCTCCTAAACACCATGGATTTTGAAGTAGTGGCGAGCATAGACTGCCCCCACCAAAAAAAAAAAAAAAAAAAAACCCAAAAACCACCCACTAGCCTATGATATGAAAATGCTGGTGATTCTGGGTAGAGAGAAAGTCTCAGGTACTTCCCCTGCCATTGTCTTGATTTGAAACTAGGGCCCCACAATGTGGACTGTGGGGTAAGACTGACTTTCTTTCCCATTCAGGCAAAGTGTTTGGAAAAGCAGTGGGAGTTCTGAGCTAGAAGTTGTTACCTGTGGGCAGCCCCTCCTCTGGCACCAGAGAGGTTTTGAACTTGGAGCCCCAGAGGAGTTTCCTAGTGGCTACTGAGCACAGCCTCCTCTGAGCACTCCTCCCAAACCACCCCGAGCGTGAAGTCTTCGGGATGGCGCTCCGGAGTCCTGGCATTAGCCGTTTTAATGGAAAAGGGTCCAGTCCAGTCAGGCAGGTATCAACTAGGTTGGAGGACCCTGAAAGAGCATATGAGCAGGGCAGGAGGCAGTCCAGGACTCTCACTCTGTTTCTGGTCTCTGAAGATGAAAGCAGAAAGAAGCATCCAGCAGCCGACCTCTGAAGAGAAGCTAGAGCCTCGCAGCGAGTGGACAGCCGGCCTCACCTCGCGCGGTCTCGCGGCTGCAGTTCCTGCAGTCGCTGCCTGAAAAGAGCACGAACGAACGTAACCCGGCCTGGCGTTTCAAAGAACTGCTGATGGTGGTGTGGCCCACAGCTCATAAAAAACTGTAATGGGGTGTATCTTAGACTGCCTTTGCTGACAGGTGATCCCCGAGTCTTCATCCCGGTCACTTTTGAGAGCTGATAACGTGGTGTATGTATCTGACCGACACCACCTCCTGGTGCGGCGGCCTCAGTTAACGTCTGGTCCAACATCCCGTATTGTCCGTTCTGACCTTCAGACTGTGACTGGGGCTGCTGCAGTGTCTTCTCAGTGGCCCCACCCGTGAGAGTTGGATCCGCTCCAGCCCGCGTTGATGGAACGGCGCCATCTTGATCGAGAGACCTTTTGTTTGGGACTTCTGGACACTGGACACTATATGGGGTGAGGTGCTGGCCACCTGTGGTCCTAGAAACTCTTTGTTTCCCCTGTTTGTTAAACCCCATTGTTGTTCCCTGAACCTGTGTGGTTTCGCAGTTGTGTTCACGGGTGAAAACCCGCAGTGACCTGTCCTTTACCTGGCCACTGTCCTATTTCCATGACCTGTCTTCGACCTGGCCACTGACCTGTTTCATATTGACCTTGTATAATGCTCTTGTAGTCCTGCTTCAGCTTCATAATGGGAGGACATGCTTCACTTCATTATTTTTGTCTGACCAAAGTAATAGGGTCTAGATTAAAAACTGCTTTAGGGTGGATTTTTGATTTCTTTCTTTCCCAGGTAGTATCAAGCAAAGATTATTTTGGTAAGCAGTGCTTCTGTGAGAATAGATTTGGGGGGTGGGGCGGGGAATAGGGACAAGGGACAAGGGAGCAGGGTAGAGACCCAGGTCAGAGCCATTTCTCAATCCCAAGAAATTTTCTAAGAGCTCAGTGATCCATGACTGCCCAGTTGAGGGTGGAGACTCTGCCCCAGCCCGCAAACTTGCACACAGACATCAGGGGTCCAGGATGAACATAGTGAATAGCCACTTAAAAGAGGAATGCTCTTAAAAAATAGGAAATAGGTTAAATATTTCCCTATGGTACACAAAGAGCCTTTATTAGGAATGCTGAAAGGTTTTTATGATTCCTTCTACCTCTTCATATCTACCCAGCACTTTTTAACTTTTCAAAGCATTTTTTTATACATTATCTAATTTGTTTTTCACAACCATCCTAGGGTTGGCAGTGCAGTTATTATTCTCTTGCTTCTTCTTTTAAAAGTGTATATATTTAAAACCTGAATTTGCCAGAATCAGGGCAAAAATTCAAGGTGGAATGAGAAGTGATATTTCTGAAGACAATAAGCTATTCCATACTCAGAAGGAAAACTTAAATAAAATGAAATATTTAACATGTAAACAATCTCTATTTGTTGCTGAAGTGTAGGAAAGACAGTAAGTATGAAGTGTATGTTAAACGAGAACACATTTTAAGGTCAAAATTTTCCAAAATGTATATATATTTATAAAATTTCACACAATATAGCAAGTGTTGAAGAGAATATTTTATTTTCCCCCCTCCACTGAATTAAAAAAAATCACAGAAGATATATCAGAGAAGGTTAACAGAAATGTTAACAGTTATTTGAAGTGATCATATAATGTAAAGAATTGTTAATAATGCACAAAGTTGTTAACCAGGTGATTGAAAGGGTGAAAGAAGAAGAGACAGTGATCTCAGTGCTTTTGCAAATGTAGTTTAATTGGAACACAGTTATTTTATTCACATTTTGTTTATGGCTGGTTTGTGCTATAACAGAGTTCAGTAGTCTGAACAGAGGCCATGTAGTTTACCCTCCAGCTCTTTGTTGGAAAGATTTCATGACCTCTGTTCCACCTCAAGTTATCAAGGAATTAGCAATGGTAGGAAGTAGCTTCTTCTAGAACTGGGAGAACAAAAGAAAAGGGTTTTGCATTATTAACATTTGAAGTTTGGTGAAGCCAAAGCTCAGACATCTTTGGAAGGCCTCAAGGTTTAGCTGCTGCTGGTGTTAGGAAGGGGATATCCCTGAGGCTAGTTCTCTAAGTGTTGAAAGAAATGTGAACCAGTTCCCTTTGAGTGAAGAAAAGAGGCTCAAAGGTCTTAGGGGATTTGCCTTAAGACCACACTGCCTTACAAGCAGAACTGGAAGTTCTTCCAGAAAATATTTCAGAATTGGCTTAAAAGATGGAAAGAAAGAGCCTGACAGCATGGTGACTTGGGAAAGGCATTTTTCTTTTTTGTGGTTCAGGGAATACTTCGGCAGGAAAATGCAATGCAGATACAAAGCATGGAAAAGAGGATGAAAGGGCACAGCTACCTTTGACCAGTACCCCAGACAGACTAAATCAGGACCTCTGAGAATGGCCCTCAGCCATCAGCATCTTTGAAAGCTCTGCGAGTGATCCCAATGTGGAGTTAAGACTGACACTTGTATTTGACACCAAGACCCATACCACTCATAGTCAGAAGCCACCCACCCTTCCTGACTTGCCTGTGAACTCTTCCTTACTTGGAAGGTGTGTGTTCTTTGGGGCAGACAGGGCAGCTTCTGGATGGGTTGGGAGGTGGTAATGGGTGGCAAAGGAGTACTCTGGTATGTCTGCTCCTAGTCCTGTGGCCACAGAGTGGCAGCTGTTGTCAGATGACTTGCTAAGAGCAGCTTGCCTCCATCTCCTGTGCTTTTCCTGCAGACAAACCACTTAATAAAACTCCTTTAGTGGAGTCAGGGCACTTTGAAAGCAGTGGCACTTGTGCAGTGAAGCAAAAGTAAACCCATGTGGGGGAGAAAAATGCCCACACCTGAGGAGCCTGGGGCAGGACTGTCACATCCAGGTAGCTCTGACTTGGGGCCTTTTATAAAATGTGGCATCAGCAGGACTGGGACCAGGCACCTGCACAGCCAAGCCGCTAGTAGTGGAGCCTTTGTTGGATTTTACAGATGCTATTCACATAGGTGACTACACAGAGAGGAACTAAAAAAGGAAACCTGATTTTTCTTTAAGTTTATTTTTTCCATAACAAAGGAGGTGCATGTTCATTTAAATTTTTTTTTTTTTTGAAAAATACTGAAAAGCACAAAGGAAAATAATCACCTGTATTCCACTGTTAAGCTATGACTACAGGTAGAATTGCGGGGGAAATCATCTTGGGCATGCAATTCATGCATACAATAGAGATACAACAAAATTTGACCTCTATTGATTGTGTAACTTTTTTTCTTTTTTAATTTGTTCTATTTTAAGCATTGTCATCTGGAGTGGTATTTTTTAATGGCTTCTTGGATTCTACTGCTTGGATTGCATAGCATATTTATTTATTTTAAATCTTCATTTTTTTTTTTTGAGTAGTTTTAGATTTAGAGCAAAATTAAGGGAAAGGTACAGAGATTTCCCATATTCTCCTGACCCATACCAGGCATAGCCTCTTCCATTATCAAAATCTCCCCACCAAGCAGAAATAGTTCATTTGTTGTAACTGATGTATTTTCATTAACACCCCATAATCATTCAAAGTCCATCTTTTACATTAAGGTTGACTCTTAGTTTTGTATTTTCTTTGGGATTAGAAAATGTATACTAACAGGCAGCCATCATTACAATATCACATAGAGTATTTTTGCTGCCCAAAGCCTCCTCTGTGACATAATTATTCCCCTGTTACTGGTCACTTGGATTGTTTTTATTCTTCAGTTTCATAAATACTACTATATTGATTGTTCATGTAGATAAGCCTTGATCCACATACCTTGTTATTTTCCATTTCCTCTTTTTTTAGAGCTGTGGGCTTTTATACCTTCTACCCAGAATTCTTCCCTTGTTCCTTCAAGTCTGTACTTAAAATATCTATTTCTCCAGGGAGACTTCCTGACCAGAAGGCTATGTTAGGTCAATCCATCATATTCCTTGCTGGAATTTTGTACTTTTCTTTCAAACCACTAAGTTTTTTTTCTCCTTTGTTTCCTACTTGGCCCCAGATTTTGAATAGTGTCTGGTTCATGGTAAGTTTCTCAAGATTTACTAATTGAATGCATGCATATATCATCAATGCTTCTAAGTTTGGTTTTCAGGACTGAACATCTTTCAGAGGAAGAAACTTTTGGAAAACTGACTTAGTCCCAGTTCACCTAAAGTGAACTACCTACAACACAGGTTGTAGGTAGTAAAGATAAGACTAGATCCTGATCATCCTAAGTGCTAATTAATTGTATTTGTCAGGGGTGACTCAACTGTACCTTCCCAGGTCCAGAGAACATACTGTGGTTTCTCCAGAAGGCAAATTTATCTTTACTAGAAAAAAAAACCTACTTATCCATCCATCCATCCATCCATCCATCCATACTATATAGATTGAGCACATGTCATTGTCATTTTTTTGCTAAGTACATATTTATGGAGTGTGTGTCATATGCCAAGTGCTGTTCAAAGGTCAGTGAAAACAGTGGATAACATCTTTTCTATTGTAGATTATAATTTTATCAAGTGTGTCATCAATTGAGAGAATATCTGTGACAGGAAAGTGAAAGGGATATTATAACTAAGGACCTTAGTTTACTGATTAGCTATGGCAAGTGCACATACAGACATGATATAAAAACTAGAAGTTATTATGGCAGAACATAGCATTACTTCCTTTTTTTTGGCCCCTGAAGGAATTTACACTTCCATACATAAATTCAGTTCTTGGTCCAGTGGTGAGATATCACTCATGCTGATCTCTACCCCTTGATCATATTAGATAGATTTAGAGAAAGAACATGACCATTGGCTAATCTACCTTCTTCCCTGAAATAGGTGAAACTATACTTGAGAGTTTGTCTTTTTATGAGTGGCTATTTTTAGAGTAAAAGTTTCAAGGAGCTGTAAATAGTGTATTTCTTGTCATGTGGAGGAAAACGAGATGCAGTGAGAGAGAATGGAGCCTAAATAATGAGTGATTCAGAAGATGGAGAGTCTAGTGGCCTTTTCCATTTTTCCTGTTGTGTCTGCAGCCCAGCTGTAACCTCTCTCTTTTCTTGTAGTGTTTGTTCAAGCCTTCCTTGTATTTCAACAATCAACATATTCATCCCTGGTATTTATTAGTTAGGGTTGGGCTTGTGTCACTGGCAACTAAAAGAATCCTTTCTAAAACTGAAAGCTTTCCAGAGGAGGTGAAATTTGAGCTGAATTTTAAAGAATGAATGGGATTTAGGTGTTTTAAATTTTATCTTTTGCTTTAATTCTGAATTTCCAAAGAAAATGAGCCAAATACATTTCAGTTGTCATTATTTACTTTTAAAACATGATAATAACCTTTCCTTGATTATTAAAAGTATAAAAATATAAAATAATAGTGAAAAATTAATGTTTATTCTCTATTGCCACATAATCCCACTTTCCATAAATGACCTCTGCTAACAATTTGGATGACCAACCATTACATAAAATTTTATAATCTGCTGTTTCCTCACTGTGGAGTCTTTTAAAATGTTTTTATGTTAAAAAAATTCTTTGGGAATAATTTCAAATTAAAAAAAAATTTAAATTAGAATATTACCTTAAAAAGAAACCACATAGATTCATCTTATAGTCTTTGCTTTATCATTTACTCTCTCTCTTTGAATCATTTAAAGGCAAGTTATATACAGTGTGACATTTTACCTCTAAATTCTTTAGGCTAAGAATAGGGACATAGTCTAAGAATAGGATAATCTCTTATATATCACTTTTAGTTGTCAATTTCATAAGTTTATACTGACACAATACTTCTATCTATCCTGTTGTCAACAGTCCATCTTTATTAGTTGTCCTAAAATGCCCTTTATAACATTCTTCCCATCCAGGATGAGATTCAAATAGATGGTTAGGTATTGAATTTAGTTGTCATGTCTCCCTTGCTTTATTTAATCTGGAACTTTTCATCTCCTTTTAAAAATTTTATGACTTGAGTATTTTTAAAAGCTGAAATCTTCCCATTTGGTGTTCTTTTGATTGTTCCTTATGATTAGATTGAGGTTATGCATTCAATAACACTATAGTCTTTTCACAGTGTTACATTTAGATGTATAATTTACATGCAGGAAAATGCATGAATTATAAATGTACAGCTTGATGCAGTTTTTGATGCTTTTCACATACCCATGTAACAAAAGGATCAAGATCTAGAATATTTCCATGTGTTTAAGTAGTTTTCAACTTACTTAATGCCTAATTCCCACTCTCTACCCCAAGGAAACCTTAGTCTTCCTTCCACCACTATACATTAATTTTAAAGTTCTTGGATTAGATATAAACAGAATTATGCATGCAGTTGGTACTTTTTTATGTCTTATTTCTTCCATTTATTTTTTTTTTGTGATTCTGCCATAGTGTATACATTAGTAGTTCTTTTTTTCATTGTCATTTAATGCTTCAGTGTACATTAATATACCACAATTTGGTTATTGATTTTCTTGTTCTTGAGAATGTTTTTAGTTTTGGGGTATTATGAATGAAATTGCTATGAAAACTCTTTTACAAGCCTCTTTATGAATATGTAGTTTTATATATCCTGGGCAATTAGTTTGGGGTAGAATTCTAGGTCATAGGAAAAGTTTATGATTACATTTTTAAGATAGTGCTAAATAGTTTTCCAAAGAGCCTCTACCATTTTACACTCATACCAGCCATTTATGAAAATTTCAATTGCTCCACATCCTCACTAATGTTTGCAATTGTCAGTCTTTTCCTCTTAGCTCATTCTGATAACTGCAAAGTAGTATCTATTTATGTTTTTTAATTTGCATTTCCATGATGACTAATTATTTTAAGTAACTTTCTATATGCTTTTGGGCCATTTCAATATTTTCATTTGGGAAATACTTTAAGTTTTTGTTTATTTATTTAATTTAAAAATCTTTTTTTTTTTTTTTGCATAGAAGAACTGGAGTGCAGGCCAGAGGTGTGGGGGTTGAGAGGATTCACCAGAGACAGAGTGGGGGAGCAGAATAGGCTGATTAACTAAAATAAACTGCTAAGGAGGAGCAGTGGGCAAGACAGGAGAGGTCTGTTGTGCCATGTGGGTTAGCTCCCAGGTTAGGGATTGAACTCAAGCAGCAGTGGTGATAGCACTGAGACTTTACCCCTAGGCCATCAGGGAGGCCCCAATATATTTTTATTATGGAAATTTTATAGACTGTAGACAGGCATTAAGAAGAAAGTGAAAACTGTTCATGTAGAGAATACAAGTACTAATATTTTGGTTTTCACTCTCAATTTTCAAGTGAAATTAATATAGCATTATATAATTAATATATACATTTATATTAATACAAATATAAAAATGTATATGCTATTTTGAATATATATCTATAGACATCAAAATGTAGATAACAAGCACATGACAATTAATTAAAATGCTGTTTTAGAGCATGATTTTTATTCAATAATTTTTTCTGCATGTCATTATATATTCATCTAGTTTCCAGATAAATGTAGCAGAATGAAGTTGTAACATAAGATTTATTTTACTCTACTATCTAATAAAATAAAAACAGTAAACAAACAAAAAATGAATAAAATTACAACTCAATTGCAACCAAATAAAGAAATACGACCCATTACAATCTTCTAAAATGGTGGGAAAGGAGACACATGCTTCTCTTTCCAACTGCTAGAAACAGGATATGGGAAAAGATTACTCAACACAATCCTGACTTTTTTTTTAAAACTATCCTCTAATTTGTAAGGATAATGAATGTGTTGAACAGAAAGCTCAGGATTTTTCTATCTGGGGAAAGTAAATAAACAACTGAAAATTATTGTTCCATCTGACACTGAATCACACTGAACTGAGTATAATTCAAAGCTCAAGGTTTGGACTAATATTGCCACTTTATTAAGAGAAATGAACTTTTTGCAGGGTAAGTCTCAGATGAGAGAGAGAAGAGCCAAATTTTCCAATAAAGATGTCACACACCCGAAAGTATCTTCAAATGATTGACGATTGACTTTCATACTCAGTTCTTTAATTGAAGCTTGGAGTGATGGGAAACAAATTTTAAGTGGGAAAGAAGTCAGTGGGAATTTATCCACTCCACATTAGAGGACAGAGTGTTCCTGTAAACTTGAGCAATATCAAAAGAAACCACATTGCATTTAAGTCAATGTACTATAATGATCAGAAATAATAGTATGAACGAAATAATAATAAGAAAAATAAACATGGACTGTAGTTGACAACTGAACAACCATGGAAAAGAGACAATGATCAAAAGTTGATATAATTGAAGCAGAGAACCTAACAAATAGGTTAGAAATATTATTAGAAGAATTAATAGAAGGAAAACTTTTCTGAAAGCTATCTCTCAGTTTGATATAAAATACAAGCAGTTGTAGAAAAATTCATCCAGATAGTAGACTCTGGTGAACTTTTAAAAATTTTTTGGAGAAAGAAAATGATATCATTCTTTAGGATACTATGCTGAATAAGGAAGTCTTGAATAAGGTCAGGTTATCTTTAGATTTTCATAACAATATTCAATGGAACACTGACTGTAATGATACAAGGGTAACTATGGCACACTCTTAAAATCACACCTCAGCAATTAACAAACAATAAAGAGTCAGAGAATAAATACATATGGGCCATTTGGGTGCAAATAAATCAACAGTTGCAGCTGACTCTTGAAAAACACAGAAGTTGGGGCACTAATCTTTGGCACAGTCAAAATTCCATGTATAATTTTTGACTCCCCTTTAGACTTAATTGTAATAACCTGCTGTTGGTGAGAAGCTTTACCAATAACACAATTAATACATATTTTGTATGTTATATGTATTATATTCTGGAGTCTTACAAAAAAGTATAGTAGAGAAAGATGTTATTAAGGAAATCATAAGGAAGACAAAACACAAAGTTTTGTATGTATTTATGGATACTGTAAGTTAGGTCATCTAAACTGAATCTGTATAAACAGACCCATACAGTTCAAACCCCTGTTATTCAAGGGTCCACTATATTTTGTGATAAAATACAGTCAACTAAGAAATGAATGGAGAGATCATGGAGATAAAAAAGCACAAAACAAAACAATTAGTGGAATGCTACATTTGAGAACACAGTGAAATAGGGCCATCCTAGTGGCTCAGGGGAAAAGTCTTGACACTGAAGCTATTTCCAGCCACTTCTAACCCCCATGGCGCAGCAGATCTCTCCTGTCTTACCCGCTGCTCCCCTCAGCAGTGTATTTTAGTAGGTTGCTTATTCTGCTCCCCACTCTGTTTCTGTTGAATCCTCTCATCCCCAGAAACTGTGGCCTAGACCATAGTTCTTGTATGCATAAATAAATAAAATAAATCTTAAAAAAAAAAAGCAAAACCCAAACCCACAGTGAAATGAAACCACAAATTTCTGAGGTAAAGAAAGTGTGACTCAAGGATTTTATAACGAGGTTGATTTTATAATAGAATTGTTGAAAATCCCCTTCAGGGCATTCCACTTACAACCCTCAACACTTACTGAGAGTTAGGTTTGCTGCTTAAACCCAGAAATCCTGCTGAAAAGAACTGAAATCTTGAAGTGATGAGCAAGGGCCAAAGGACCTTCATCCTAGGAATACTGCTGCTACCTTCTATTGTGGCCTCAGTATCTCTACCACTTTAATTTCTATTTCCTTCTTGGTCTGCTGATAGGGCATGATATTTAGTGTAGAGAGTCTCAATTTATTTTCATGAGTAGACTGATATTACTTTCTCTTAATGTCTTTGCTATGTTTTTTGAGTCAAAATCATGTTTGCTTTATAATATGAGTTGGATGGTATTAGTTTTATTTGTAATCTTTCAATAATTTATATGTGATTGGAATTAATTTTCTTTAAATAATAAATGTAAAATGCATTTTGCATTGTGAATTTCTATGTCAATAACCTGATATTAAGAAAACATTTTCAGATGCAGCCAGTTGTTTGAAATTTAGTGAGTTTTAGGTCTAACACAAAGATAATTTTTATAAGTATTTATAAGTATTTTTATAAGTATTTCATGTGTGTTTCTCAAGTTTTCTCTTATTATTGGGTTCATATTAACTTATATGTCGACAATATTAACATATATATTAACATATATCGACATATTAACTTATATATTGTCAGTATTTTCTTTATGCTGTCCAAATGTTCTATATTCTTGCTTATTTCTTTTTTGTCTAGTTGGTACCATACATTTCTGAGATAGGTATGGCTGTGAGCTCTACCTGTTTCTCATAGAAGTTCTGCCAAATTTTGTATTTTGAAGTTATGTTATATGAATATTAAGGAGTTACATCAATTGTGTCAACTGAATTATATAAATTAAACTTTATTTTCTAAAAATCATTAAATTAACTTTTTTTCTGGTGTTAACATAGCTTCATTGTTTTTGTTTTGATTAATATTGACCTAGTATAGCTTTTCCATTCTATTATTTTAATTATTTTCAACATTTCTGTTTCTTTATGTTTTATTTAAATGCTCTTATGTGTCTTATATGTCAGAATTTAAAAATTCTGACAGTCGGTGCATTGACCATTTAGCCTATTTATATATTACTATTACTTTTATATTGAGATTTATTTCCACTGTCTTGGTGTTCTATGTGTTGTTCCTTTTCATTTTGGTTCTCCTCTCTTCTGGATAGATTATTTTCTCTTGTTCCATCATTTTCTACTACAGATTGAGAAGTCATTTATTACTATTTTTAGTCTTTTAGTACTTAACCTAGAAATTATAACATTAATGATTAATTTATTGCTTTCTAAAGTTAACTGGTAAGCTTGCTTAACATTTTAAACAATGGACATCTTATTTCTAATCTTGAACTACTTCTTTTATGTATGACTTTTGTCATTTGTTTTTGTGCTAATCTTGTTCTACTTTCTTTTTTTTTTTTTTTTTAAAGATTTATTTATTTATACATACAAGAGCTGGGGTACAGGCCAGAGTCCAGGGTGGTGAGAGGAGTCACCAGAGACAGAGTTGGGAGCAGAACAGGCAGATCAACAGAAGTACACTGCTGAGGGGAGCAGCGGGCGAGGCAGGAGAGGTCTGCAGCGCCATGTGGGTCCCCTCTCTGGCTGGCAGCAGGGATCGGACTCGTGCTGCAGTGGCTGCGGTTTGCTTCATGGTGCGTTGCTTAACCCACTGCGCCACCAGGGAGGCCCCATTGTTCTACTTTCTCTTCACATTATATTTTTTGATTTTTATTAGTTTTCTTTTTGTAATAGTCCTATGGTTAAAAATTCATGACCAAAAAAGGGCAAGTTCAATGAAAAATTCTTTCTCTTATGCCTGAGTACAACCTACCTCCTCACAAACTTCCCCACACAGAAGATACTTAAAATCTTCTGGTATTTATTCAAGTAGCTGTTACTATAAATTCTTAATCTTTCTACCTTCTCATATAACCATTAGCATGCTATAAACACTTCTAATTTTGATTTTTTAAGTTTAATAATATATCTTTCATTAATATATATTCATTATTCAATTTTATATAGCCTCATAATATTCTACTGTATTTAATAATTTATCAATGAGGACTTTATTGTAGGATACCTGTATCGTCTCCAATATTTTAGTGATACAAAGAATTATGTACTGAATTTATTGTAGAAAAAAAAACCAGTCATTTAAAATAAGGGTAGTTAAATCTGTAGAATAAATTCCCAGAATTGGAATTGCCAGGTAACAAGATAAATACATTTGTAATTGAACAGATTAAAATTGCCCTTGTAGATTTGGTTTGTTAATATTTTGGTTAAAATTTTAACATCTGTGTTCATGAGTGAGAGTGACTTACAATTTTTGTTTCTTGTGATGTTCTTGTCAGATTTATGTAGCAGGATTGTGTTTGCTTCAAAATGTTATTTTGGGGAAGTTTCCTTATTTTCTCTTCTTTGGTAGAGTTTTGTGTACACTGGATATATTCTTATTAAATATTTGGTAGAATTTGTTAATGAAGCCATCTGGGCCTGGAGTTTTGTTGTTGTTGTATGACTTTCAACTACAGATTCAAATTTTTAATTGAATATATAGTCTGCCATTACCAGAAGGAAAAACTATTTATGGACAAATGATATAAAGATAGCTTCACTGGTAAAATATTTGGGTTGACAGTTATTTTTCTTAATACAGAGAAATACTTAAATGTAGAGATCCAGAGTATAATCTCAGAAACAAGGTTAATATTATTTGCATTCTGATTTTGACACTTACTAGTTGTGTGAACATGGGGGGATTTTCTTAAGCTTTTGCTTTGGTATTTTTATGTGTAAAATGAGAATAATAGTTCCTAACTCATTGTGATTTTGAAGATAAGTGGGTCAAATCAACTGAAGACTTTTATATCTACAATTGTAGATATTTTTAGATATCTACATTATGGATATTTTTCAAGTGCTAATTTCTTTTTCAGAAAGTCTCATCCAACTATGTTTGGGTTTATTTTGAGAGGAGCTTCCAGTTTAATTTTTGTTCCTTTGGAGATAATTTGTCATCTATGGCTACTTTTATAATTTACTTTTTGTTTTTGATATTTTCTAGTTTGATTATGAGGCATCTCAGGATGTGTTTCTTTTTATCTATTCTCTTGATTTAAAATCTGTGGATAAGTGTAATCTATCACTTTTAGAAAGTGTTTCACTCTTATTTTTTCAAAGATTTCTTCTCTTCCTGGAATTCTAACTATATACCTATACACAGAGTGTGCCATCCTCAATCCTTCCTGCTTTTTTTTTATATTTTTCCATGTCTTTATCTGGGTTTATTTTTAGACGATCCCTTCAGTTCCAACTTCCAGTTCGCTGTGTCCCTTTTCTGTGGTAATTAATCTGCTTTCTACCTAGCCATTAAAGTTTCAATTTCAATTATTAGCTTTCTTTCACATGTACAAGTTCTATTTAGTTTTTGAAATCTGCGTACACTTTAGATTTTTAGTTTCTTGTTCATTTTAAAGTATCCCTTTTCTGTCTTTAAGTTCTTAAACATAATTTCAAATTATATGTCCAAAAATTTTATTTTATTTAAAGATTTATTCCTTTACTCACACAAGAGCTGGGGTACAGGCCAGAAGTCCAGGGTGGGGTGGGTGGGTGAAAGGATCCACCAGAGACAGAGTGGGGAACAGAACAGGCAGATCCACTGAAACACACTGCTGAGGGGAGCAGCGGGCGAGGCAGGAGAGGTTTGGGGAGCCGTGTGGGTCCCCTCCCTGGCCAGCGGCAGGGATCAAACTTGTGTGCAGTGGCCGCGCTTTGCTTCATAGTGCGTTGCTTAACCCACTGTGCCACTAAGGAGAACCCTATGTCCAATAATTTTAATGTCTGAATATTTCATATTGTTTTAATCTTCTCTTGTTTTGGTTTGCTCAAACATGGTACTTTGCTTTCTTGTGTGTTGTATGGCATTAAATTTTAAACTGTTTTTTTTCCTTCATACTGATCTATAGGAGTATTCAGGGGTCTGGAATGGAGATGTGTATTTCAGAAAGAAACAGCATTTGCTTCTGCTCTGTGTCTTAAGGCAATATCATAGTCTGAGATGATTTGAAATCATATTTTTGCCTTGATGTTTTTCAAGTTATTAGGAAGTATGTTTGGGCTGCAACATGAATAGAAAGTTGTCTAAAATGATTATCTATATGATAGTAACACATTTTATTCTTAGTAATGAAATTTAATGAGTTTTATTCTTTGAACTTTGTTCTATTTTTTTATTGCTTCATTTTATTTTATAAACATCACTTATTTCCCCCCAAACAATCAAGTCTTACTTTAAAAATAAAAATAAAAATGCAAATTCTTTGCTATAATGAAATTCCTCGGTCTGATCAGAGGTATCATGCCTGGCCAACCCATGTACTTCTGCCTTGTGACTGGATTCCTGTATTGTGTTCCACGCCTAAGTCTGTTTGTAATTTTGGATTAGAGTCCAGTCTTTGGTTTCTAATCCAGTGTCTCCGGTTTTACTACTTGTTGACAGACTTTTACCCAGAATGCATTTTGGTGTTCAGATCTGGACTGCATAGAGACTTCTTTTGTCAGGACCTGTCCAACAGGTCATTTGTCGGATTTTTGGTGTTAGCTGCTTTCAATACTGCTGTCTTGGTATTGCACCAGGCTCCTCTGGGCAACCTCTCCAGATGGTGTGTTCTGCTGGTTTAGCAGAAATCTTCCCCTGTGGGCAAGGCTTTTTGAGGTGCTGGTCAGTTGCTCTCTAGATGTCTTCCCTCCCTTTCTCTTTCCTTTAGCCCCATTTTACCTCTCCTTATCACTTCCCTTCCACCCTTCCTTCCTCTCTCTATACTCTCCTACCCTTCTTTCTTTCTGCTCTCTTCTTTCTGCCCCCTCTCCCTTTTGTTCCTTCCCTTCAACTGTCTTTCCTCTTCATTCTTCCATCCTCTTTTATTTTCTTCCCCAATGTGTTCTTTTACAGCCTCTACTCCTAATTCATTAGGAGGATTAAATGGAATTATAAAATGTAAGTGCTTAGTATCCATTAGATAAATTCTGTCTTTGGGAGCCATTATTTATTATACACTTATTGATTTATTCATTCAACAAGCATTAATGAGCCAACTCTGCAGCAGATACAGTGCTAGGTATTCAGACTTTCAGTGAGGATTCACACATGGTTTTCTCCCTCAAAGAACTCATAACCAATTAGGGAGCACAACGGGAAACACACAAATACTGCACACTTAGCTGGCCATCTGAGTTTGTGTGTATAGAGCATGTGCTACCCTGTGGACAGAGGCAGCGATCACCAGCCCATGGAGGAATTCAAGAGAACCATGCCACTGCTTGTTAATGTTGCCTATTGGAGAATTTGTTTCCAGGGAGGGGAGGGAAGTAACAAGTGTCATGGTCAAAGAAGATTAATTCTAATACCTTATTTAAATGGATCCTTTTTGGTGCTCAGAATTATATGTCAACCAGCTCAGCCTTTATGCCTGGGACACCCCTAATACAGAGTTTAAAAAATAGATGGTTGAGGCATTTTTGTAAACAAAGCAGAAGCTACGAAATCAGGTGGAGCAGTGGAGCTCATAAGAGACAAACTGGATCTCTGTAAAAACTGAGATTTCCTCTAAAAGACAATCACCCCACCTTCTGCCATTTTCATTATGAGTCAGTATTAGGCCCACAGTACCATTTCTTGTCCAGAAAATTTTACTGTTAGAAAGTAAGATGTCCCAAGGCATGCAAAGAACAATTTCCACAAGCAGTTAAACTGCTTTTGAAACACAGCTGTGTGTGCAATATACTATTTCCTCCTGCGCTGGCCAATTGACCTTTGCAGTAGGCCTCTAGCCAGCCCTTATACAGGCTAGCTGTCCTGAGGCAGGGTGAGTCCAGGTTGGAAATGTGGTGTATTCCATTAAGTCCCATTGCCAGACTGGGGCCCAGATATTCTCTGTTTTAATTGTAGATGCTATGAAAGATATAACAAGTCATTATCTTTTTGAATAATACATTTGTTATTTATTTTTCACGTGTCAAAAGTAATACATTTGTGTCCTTAGAAAAGTTCAGAATGCATAAAGTAAAAAATCATCCATAATCTTACAACTTAGTTATTATGACCACAGCTGTTATTTGATATTTGTACTTGATGATAGATAGATAGATAGATAGATAGATAGATAGATAGATAGATAGATAGACAAATATATGTTGGATGCTTGGTTATGGATGAATATTGGATGGATGGATGAGATTTGACATCACAACATTTAGATATACCAAGACAACAGAGTACTCTAGCTTTCTGGAAGAGTAGTTCCCAGGGTGTCATATAAGCATTTGCATCATTTGGGAACTCTCAGAAATGCAAAACCGCAGGCCCCATCTCAACTGTCTGGGAATCAGAAACTCTGGTGTCCCAGCATTCTGTGCTTTAACCAGGGCTCCAAGCATTTCTAAAGCATACTGAATTTTGAGAACTACTGCTCTACAACTAACCTGAATATCTGAACCAGTTTCCCATTCTGACCTGTGGTTCATTTCTACTTGGTATTGCTGGAAAAGAGTCTTAACTTACCTTAAACTTCATCCAAGTCAATAATTTATACAGTCCCTTTAGGTTTAGCTTCATCTTCTTAAAGACAATTGCTCAGTCTTTCAGATTGGTTCTCTGTTAGACTTACCCAGCTCCTCTCAGAATGGCACTGGGAACACATAGGATTGAGCATTCATGTCCATATGGCCAGGTAACCCATGAATTATGCTGGTGATCCCTATGTGCTGCTGCTGATGCTGAGATACAGCTGATCTGGGCTTTTTGGACATTCTGCTGGCATTTGTCCCTGACATCTGTGACTTCTGACACATATCCTATTCTTATTTAGCTTGTTCAAAGGCCAAGTTCCCTCCAATACTTCAGTCATTCCATGGTTCCTGTTGGTACTGACCATCACTGAGTTTCTGCCATCTCTTCTGTTTACTCTTGACCCTCTTGGTCTACTCATGCTATCACCTGTCTTCTGCTCTGAGAAGATGCTCACTCTGCTTAGCTCGCCTCTCTGGTTTACTAGTCTTGTGCCATGTGCTTAAACGCTTGCCTTGCACAGTGGTCTCAGCCTGATTCCTAAGAGATTAGGTTAAGGTCCTGTCTGCCCAGGGACTAGTGAGTGAACTCAGCAACAGAGCTGCTTCTTTCTAACAGTGGCCCCTACTCCTTCTTCTTTTCTCTAATCTCTTATGCAAAGTCATTGATATGTTGAATGGTCTTTCTTTATCAGATCTCAGCTTTCAAGGCCATCTCAGGTGTAAAATCCTATTTTGAATGTCAAAAGCTAAGCAGTAATTCTTCCTCTTGGCATCTGTACTAATGCCTCGCCCTGAGGCAGATGGATGTAGGAAGGCAAAATAGGAAAACACAACAGTGTTTCCAAATCATACTCTCTTTTCATAATCAAATATATACACAACTTTCATATAATTTGGATTCTACTGCACATACGTCTTTTTTTTTTGTCACTTATCCATATGCCATGAACACTGTTTCCATGTCATTAAATACTTTTCTAAAACATGACTTTTAATGGCTCTGAGGAATTCAATTAAATGTGTGGTGAGAAGAAAAATAAATTGCTATTTTAAAAGCTATTGGCAATTTGTCTTGGTTTCACTAGGGTGTGGTAGCAAAAATTCACTTGAGGGAGAAATTGTCTTTTTAAATTTAATTGTGATTTTAAAAAGCACTTGAATGGACTTTCTGATTATGCAAAGATAGGAACTACTGCCTTTGCTGGAATAGGAGTTTGAGAATAGGAGATGAATGGCTGTGAAAAAGTTCCTTCCCTGTTCTGAACATTTTGCAGATTTTTGGCATCCTTTGTTGGTCTGGAGACTGGGGATGCAGGCTTAGGACCCAGAAAAGTGACTAGCATATGGATATAAATAAGAGTGGACTCTAGTGGAGGCCTAGACAAAGAAATCAATGGCCATCAAGGAGCTCTTTGGACGGAATAACAAATGATGGATTTAAGAAGTTATTATGAGCCAGAAGTTATTAGAAGACAAGCACATGAACCAAGAAGTGATAGCCACCATCAGCTAATATAACTATTCTCTGTGAATTATTACTATTACTTAGGAATCCTTGTGTGATAAAGAATAGGGATTCCAATTATTTTATTTGGATATTAAACAATAGGTAACCCACACAACTACCCCAGGCTGGAAAGCCTTCACCGTAAGTGGATTATAAATTTTTTGACCATCTGCCTTCTGGGATTTTTTTTCCCCTCGTTTCCCTCTATCATTCGTAATACTGTTATGAACAATCCCATAAAGCTTTGGGTATTTTATTGAATGAGCTTTGGGTATTTATTTATTTGGGACAAGTTCTTAGAAGTAGAAATGCTTGGTGATGGTATGTCCATTTTCAATGCCTATGGCTCAGGAATTTTGTTTTCAGTCCTGGAATTCTCAAAAAGAACATGAAGTTATCAGAATGGTTGCTTTGCATGTAGTCTGTGGACCAGATGGAGGATCTCAGTCTTTGAAGGAATGTCCTTGCCCTGGGATCCAACCTCAGCAATACACTTATGGCCAGGGTCACATCAGATGAGTCTGAGCTCTTGGAGACTTTTCTAGTTTTGAAACAAGGATGATTCAATATCAACCTTGGTAGTTAGATTTCATGGAAATTACATCTACCAAAAAATCCATAGACATTAGATGTTTGAACTCCTTATCATTTCTTTTTTGAGAGTGAGAGAAATTTGAAGATCTTAGTGCTATAGTCTCTGAGACTCCAAAATGGAGAAAAATAAACCACATAGAACCTGCATGTTATGGTGTCCACTGCCGGCCATTAGCACCAGTAATTTGATTGAAGGCTATTTATGACCTATTTTTTGAATCACTGCAGCTAAGGCTGTGCTATTTCCTCATATTCCCTTGCTGAGAAACCAACTTACAAGCAGAGATTGTGTGTATTTCTGTAAAGAAGTGCCTCTGGAGATTCTGGAAATCTTTGCAAGTATGTGGCAGAAGCTATCGGAATGACATAGATGTTGTTGTGCAAATGCAGGTGTGTTTTCTTAGTATTCCTTGTAGGGCTGGAGCCTGCTTGTCTCCATTTGTGTTATTTTCTCAGACACTCATGGCAACAATTGGCTCTCATTTGGCATAAAGCATGGGCTCCACCTCTCTCCTAAATGTCTTTCTTTCATTAAGGATGGAGTTGTGTCAGTACAGACAGCCCATGGAGGAGGGAAAGATGCATTTCCAGCAGGGCTTGTTCTCCTTGACACCTATATGGTCACATCCAAGAAAAAGACAATATTTCTTCATGAAAACATGGACAGAGCAAAGTTGTAGAAGCAATAAATATTTAGTGTGCATTTCTAGGTCCCCAACACTGTTCTGGAGGCTTTTTGTAGAGACTATTTCATCAAAAGCCCCTGGGTCCAGGAGGTGATTGAGGTGTGATTGAGGTGTGTGAGCTGGTACAGGAAGGGTTAGAACTCTGAAATTCTGTTCTTCGTGTATTATTTTTGCATCCTTTCTTAATTCAGAATCTCAGACTATGACGTTGTAAGATAGAGTTTTGAAAATGTAATCAGTTAAGATACAGTTCCACTGCACTGGGGTAGACTCTAAGTCTGAAGACTGATCTTGTAAGAAGTGCCATGTGAACACATGGAGACACAAAACATGGAGACCAAAGGAAAGATGGCCATATGGAGACAGAGGCCTGAACTGGAGTGAAGCAGCTATGATCAAAGCACAGAACCCATAAGGTTCAGTGACCCACAGAAGCTAGGCAAAGATGAGGCAAAGAAAATTCATCTGTAAGTCTTTCATAGAGAACTTGGCCTTGTTGATACCTTGACTTCTGGCGTCTAACTTCAGAACTGTTACAGGATAAATTTCTCTTGCTTTAAGCCACCCAGTTTGTGGTACTATGTTACAGCAGCACTAATGAAACTAATATAAACTAATGCAAAGAAACTAATTAAAATATTACTTATCTTCTTCACTGGGCTTTTTGGTGCCTCCTGAATTTTCTCACCCAAGTCTAGTACCTCCCTCTTCTCACCCTGGTGCTGGCTCTGCCCTTTCATTCATCCCTTTGTAACAATCCAATAAGAATCATACAGAGGAAAATTGTTTGCATGCTCCTTTTGATATGATACATGTAAGTGATAGTAGTGCGACTGGGAAGTCCTGGTTGGTGAGACCTGAACCTATTCAGGCTATGGAAGTATCCAATGGTATTTTGGTCATTTTAACAAACACTGGGCATGCACAGTGTCCAAACTACACTAGGTGACAACAAGAAAATGTGTGATCTCTCCCTTTAAGGGGTTCATGTTGTTAAAGGGGAGATAAGAAATAACCATAAGCATTACAAAAAGAAAGCAGGGATCATTCTCCCTCAGAGGCGTTTGTCTGTCATCGATCTTTACAAGAAACCTTCCAAATCACCTCACTCTTTTCCATGGGGCAAATATGAAAGCTGCAATATGTTTCCTTAGTCATTTTCCCTTCCTTCTTACCAATAGGTGTGGTCTTCCCGCTGTCCTGTCAACACCTCTCTCTTGGCAAAGGTGGTGAGAAAGGAGGTCAGGCCTCTGATGATGTCAGAAAAACACCCAGAGCCAGAAAACCCACACCAGGTTCAGAAGGAGCATTGTTAAAATAAAACTAGGAGTATACACTTTGGGAATGCTGGGGCTAGGATAGGGGCCTAAAGGGGACTCATGTTTTCGGAGCCACTGGGTGTACACTGATGATAATAGTATAAATCAGACCTCTGCTGTTCTGGAAAGGTAGCAGAGAAAAAAGGGCAAGCTGGATGAAGCAGGTTGATGACTCTTATAGATGCCATACTGGAAGAAAAACATCAGTGAAAAGAGGGATGAGCAGTGACACTGGTGCATGAGTGTCCCAGCTGGAGAAAGCTCAGACCTCTTGAAATCAGCTATACATAAAGCCATTTGCTTAGTGTTGCAGGTTAAAAATAGTGGTAATTGCCAGCTCCCTGAGTGTGGCCAATTATTACCATTATTATAATTGGACTGGGAATTAACCCATTGAGTGTGGAACCCACACGTATCCCAACTTGTTTCAGGCCAGATGGCTTGTGAAATGCTGGTGTTAGCGTGGTTGATGTGTTCTTGAAGAACTCAAAGAAGAGGTGGAGGTTGGGAACAGTGCCAGTTGCAGCACTTGCTTCTTCAATGCCTCTGTAGCAATTTTGAAATCCAAAACGATAAGAAGTTGTGTTGTGGGGCTGAATGAGGGTGCTAAACGGCCATGAAGGGGAGACTTGTGTGTTCTAGAGGGTCTGAAGAGGTCTGTGATGAGAGGAAAGAGGTGTTGTGTGCTTCTAACTGGCATTTCTAAGGTAGGACTGGGACTAGGCTGAAGCACGCAAGTTGATTCGGACACAGACTTCAAGGAGGCTTCAATTTTCTTGTAGATACACCGTTAGCACATGCACTGGGTGCGTTTGCCAAAGCTGAGAGTGAGAGCCTCCTTAAATTTTGTGCCCCAGCCCTAGTCCTGCTGATACTGTCCCTTATGGGGAGAAGACAGTGAGCAGGATGTTCCTGATGGGGATGACCTAGACAGGAACTTAGGAAGATAGAGGCTTTTGTGACAACTGCTTATTGCCTTCACGTACCGTTCATTGCTCCTTAACAAAGAAACCCAATTACATTTGGGGTCATGAGTTATGAACTTAGTTTAATAAAAGCAAATGGAAGAATATTTTGCCGATATCGAGTTGAGAAAAAAGTCAGGTTGAGAAAAAGTCACTCCTTTATTCAGATGTCCTTGCACATTTTAGCTGGGTCATGAGACAAAGCTCTCGTTGAGATGGAGGCATACGTGTATATGAAGTGAGCAGGGAAGGCTGCTTAAAAGGACCTTACTAAACTGAAAGAGACCCCCACTTTTTTCTCCCCTCTCCCACTTTGACCGCTCCCATCTTCTAACGTGCAGTTTGGAAGCTTCAAGGGCATCTTGGATCATTAGATGACCTTGAAAATGAAAAATAAGTTTTAGAGTAGAAAGAGAGCTCTGGTTCCCTAATAACGCCATGGAACTGCTAATGATGTTCTTATTAAATCTCATTACAGCATGAGAGATGGTCTTTATAAAGAATCAACTCTGAGAGATAAAGTAACAGGGCTTCACATTTTCTTCATACGGAGGGCCGAGCAGGAATTGGGATCCAGGACTTTCTGATGCCAAACCTATGTTCTTAGCTGCAGCCCTCTTGCTAGGAATGAAAGGTGCTCACGGCTAATCTTTATGAAACAAATACCTATTTGGGGCAGAGCTAGAAGTTAGCTGTTTTCCTGACCTTGCTGGAGGTTTCTGGGAAGGTCCTCTGGGGAGCTTGTGCTTCTTGAACCTGAGCCTTTTCAGTGA
Source organism: Galemys pyrenaicus (assembly GCA_019455555.1). Taxonomy (NCBI): domain Eukaryota; kingdom Metazoa; phylum Chordata; class Mammalia; order Eulipotyphla; family Talpidae; genus Galemys; species Galemys pyrenaicus. Next base: position 1,754,955 of record JAGFMF010011704.1, on the reverse strand, counting down.
TCTGCTGTCCTTGCTTCTGCTGGCTGGGAGTGAGATCAGCCTCCCTCCTAGGGCCTTTGAGCTCTTAACAACCAGCTCAGCTCTTGCCCAGCCGGGAGGGATGTCCCCTCCAAGGGCTTTCTTTTCAAACCTCTACCTGCTCAACTAGATTAGGTCTCTATGAAGTATATACGCTTTTTGCCAAAGCTTTGGGAAGTCTGTATGTGCCTCGATCAACTGGGCTGATTGACAAACCAGGCTGAGGAAAGCCACTCTTATTCAGAGGCTTTGCCCTTCACCAAGCAGAAAGAGGGATTCCTGGCTGGAACATCTTCACGTTTCAAGGGCAGCACAGGATGGGAAAGGCTGCCAGAGGAAGGGCACTGTGGGTGGTGGCGCATAGACCAGATGGTTCTCAGGAAAATCATTCAGGGAAGATCCAGGACAGGATCTACCTGGTATATCTGAGGCCCCAGTTCTATTCCAAGCTCCCATATTTCCCAGTTGTCTGCTCCCAGACATTCAGGACACTGCTAACATCAGACACTCATTCCTTTCATCTTGAAGACTTTGAGATCTTTGGCAGATTTCCCAGAAAGGTTTAAATTTTGAATTGTGTTTACCTTAGGGTTCAGACTTGCCCATTCCTGTGGAGAGAGGGTTGTGGGAAGGAAGGAGGCATGAGAGGCCTGCCAGGGGTCATTTATTTTCAAAGTAAATGGGTTTGTGCAGAAAGAGCTCAAGGTAAAGAGGGAAAGAGCAAAAAGAGAGGAAGAGGAAGTTTGGTTCAAAGCATGGGAGTGGTGATGATGAGGTGGCACCTATCTCACACCCTCCATGAAGAAGAGGCTGCTGCAATAGGCTGCAAATAACATGAGTTATTTTCCTGCCTTTCTTGTGGAGCTTTCAGGCTGCCCCACTGGTTTTGTGATGGTGACAGCTGATGGTGCTGGGATGGGTGATGGTGCTGTTTGCCTGTGGGCACCTCCTTTGCAGACCATCATGGGCACCAGGAACTAACTGTGTAAGTTTTGGTATCATCTGTTCTAGCAGGGCTCGGCTGGGCACACGTTGAGCAGCTGCCACCTTCACCACTGGTACCTGGTGTTGGCTTTTCTGAGGTATCAGCTTGCCTGAACTGTGGGGTGCCCTGATAGGTGGTCAAACATTATTCTCGATGTGTCAGTGAGGGAATTTTTGGATGACTGTAACATTGAACTTGGCGGGTTGAGTGAAGCAGATTGCTTTACCTGATGTGGGTATGTTTCATCCAACCTACTGAAGGTTTGGATGGAATAAAAGGCTGACCTTCTTTGAGTAAGAGAATTCTTCCTGACAACTCAGCTCTTCCTGGTTCTGTTCTGGCCTTTGGACTCAGACTTGGATATTGGCTCTGCATTTTGGACTTATCAATTCCTTCTAATAAGTTCCTAGCTATCAATCTATACCTACATCATCTATATCCATATCATTCTTATTGGTTTCATTTCTCTGAAGAACCCCTGACTAATACATATTATCAAGATGCATGAGGATGTGATCCAAGTTGTGGGGTCACCACTGACTTAATCACGTTTGCCATGTGACAGGCAAAAGAACAGCCTGAAGAAAACACATGGAAATTTCCAGAATTATCTGACACAAATCTTTAGGAAGAATGGTTTGTCTCCTTAGTATGAGTGGGAGCATAGAGGACATAACCAAAGAGAAAATTTTTCAGGACCCTGTGGTAGACTGAATGATGATTCCCTAAAGATGTTCAACTCCTAATCAGAGCCTATGGATGTCACTTTACATGGCAAAAGGGACTATGCAGATGTAATTAGGTTAAGGGTCTTGAGATGGGGGAGACTGTCCTGAATAGTCCTGGTGGCCCCTATGTAACTCACAAGGATCTTCATTACGAGGTAACACAACAGTCAGAGGGGAGGGCCAGTGACCTAATGGTAGAAGCAAAGGTTGCAGTGACTTGCTTAAAGATGAATGGAGGATCCATAAGCCAAGGAATGCAGGTGGCTTCCAGAAGATAGAAAAGGCAAGGGAGACCAATGCAGATCTTAGCTGGGAAACACCTTACTTTCTCCCGGGAAAGTTGTGAGCCTGAGCAGAGAGCCTAGCAGCTCTCTATATAACAACCATGGTGCACACTGAGGATGGGCCTCAATTGCTCTGACTGATGGACTGATGATGTGTCTGCTCTGGTCCCAAAACTGCCTTCCCTCTAACTGTTAACATTAAAAGAATTTAGCTGCCCTGTGGGTGAAGTCATACTTCCATAGGAGGACTTTTTGGTGTGTCAGCTAAATGGATCCTAACGATTTCTTTGCTGGATCTCCTCTAGGCACCTCACAGTGTTACATGAAGAACCGGGGACTGGGCATTTTCTTGAGATACCTGAGGTTTTGTGATCTGTTTCACTTGCATTAAGGCAGGGCCATCCCACTGGGGTAGGGGATGTTGTAGGGACCCCATTCTCCCTGCCTTAGGATTTTTGATGTGAGTGTAGTACCAGACAAGGCAGTTTGCTTAATTAAATGCTTTGATATATAATGAAGGTGGGTGACCTGAGATAGTTTCTACCATGAAGGTAAGTGGAGATAGCAAACAATTAGGGGTATAATTAATGCTGAGAAATGAGTCTTTGGTTCTTGTTTTGGTCCCCACTCATGTTGTAGTTTTTCTAAGTTTGACTTGGCTTTCCAAATAATCTGATTTTCACATTCTGTCTTTGTGTTTTCTTTAGCTATTTTTAGATCCTTTGATTCAGCTTAGTTGGCAGCCGTTCTTCTCCCCAATACTTGAAGAACTTCCAATTTCAAATTCTGAAGAGACAAAGATGCAATGGCTGGAAAGCAGCCCTCTTCCCACTGTAGTACCCCACGATTTACCAGCACATGATGACCTTGGGCTCAGAGGGGGTCCACTTGCCACAGCTGGTGTTCTTCTTACCTCAGGGTATGTGAGAGCACAAGTTGAATTCTGTGTATGCAGTGCTTGGCATCCAAGGCAACCTGGAGTCAGTGACCCACACTGCAGCCAAGACTCAACCCCAGATGGGCTTGATACCAGTGGAAGTGAGGGGTGTTGTTAGGAGGCAAGGTGAAGTCAAAGTCAAAAACTCTATTTGGAGGCTGAATCCTTGATGTGAACTTGCTTTGCATTTACAAGAGTCTTGAAAAATACTCTTACTTCTTATAGACAAAGAAATATGTATTAGGATGTTCATCTAGTATCATTTACTGTAGCACTTAGTGTTTTAGAATGCGGAAAGTAACAAACCATGTAAATGTCCAATAATGGAATATTGAGTTACTATGAATATTTATTTTGAGCTTGCCCTAAAAGTATTTTCTTCAGAAAACATGTGATTGCTCTCTCTGTAGGAGTGGGCAAAAGCTGGACTTTCAGCTGACTCCATGGTAAATACATGCTTTGTTTTGTTTTTTAAAGATTTTATTTATTTATACATACAAGAGCTGGGACACAGGCCAGAGGTGCGGGGTGTGGTGGGGGTGGTGGTGAGAAGATCCACCTGAGACAGAGTGGGAAACAGAATAGGCAGATCGACTGAAACACACTGCTGAAGGAAGCAGCGGGCGAGGCAGGCATGTGACGCCATGTATGTCTCCTCCCTGACCAGGGATAGAACTCGCACTGCAGTGGCTGCAGAAGTCCCACAGTGTGGCGCTCATTCCCTTCTGCCATTAAGGAGGCCCACTACATGTTTTTTAAACTCAGATGAAAGTTCATTGCTATTCTGTTATCTTTCAGTTATTTCTGGGGTAGTTCTTCTCTAAATTTCAGCACTGATGGTCACTGCCTGAATCCCAATCCTAGCTTTGCCACTTACCACTTATGTGACTGAAACTGCTATGTGCCTCAGTTTTCTCTTCTGTATAATGGATATGATGATGATTATGTCTGCCTCTGGGTGTTATTATACGGATTAAATGAGTTAATATATATGATAAAACACTTATCACAGTGTCAGACACATCCACAACACCAGAGGGGTGTTATTTGTTCCAAACCTTTGTGGCTCTCCGCAAGCACCTAACCTATCTGCCTGACCCTATATTCCCAAGCTATGAAATTCCTGTGCTCAGTTCTGAGATGATAGAGACCTCTGGTAAAATGATCTTAACTTTGTTGTATTTCAAAAAGTTCTGTTTCATAACTTTGTATCTTTTTCTTTCTCATCTCAAAGGACAGACACATGGTCACCAGTGCTAACTTTCTACTTGTGATCTAGGACCCTGCTCTCCTTGCTTCTCAAGTCTGGACCAGCAGGGCATGCTTTGTTCAAGGTCACGTCTTCTCTTCAAGATCATATTGTAAATTGCAAAGGAAGTTAGCAAAATGCATTTCTGGTTAAAAAAAAAAAGGAAACAAACAAAAACTAAATTAGAAGTCACTCAGAACCTCGCTTAACTAGCGTTCTTTTCAACCCGTTCCTTCTACACATATGAAATCATCTTTCTACTTGTCTATTAAGTCACATAATTCCTCTGCTTCAGTCTTTAATGCAGCTTAGTTGGGCACTTCAAGGGTCTCTATTTTCTATAGAAGAGAGTTCCTCTTCCTGAGCTTGGCACTTTAGCACTTCTAAATCGACCCCAAATCTAACTTGCCACCCTCTCTCCCCCAAGAGGACTTCATGAGCTCCCTGACCTCTGTTCCTGTTCTTTCTTTACCTGGAAAAATTCTACTGGCTACTCAGACTCCATGTTAAATGTTGTCTGTTTGGCAAAGCCTTCTTTTTTATTCTGTCTGCAGTGATTGCTTCCTGTGAGCCTATTGCATTATGCTCAAATCTCCAATAAAGCACTTATCACATCCTGCCACCTGTGCAGGTTGGAATTTACATGATTCTCTAGATTCATGGAATTTGGCTGTTGTTGGTCTATTTCTTCTTGCTAAGTACTAATGGGAATGGCTGAAATACAGGTGAGAGTCCTTCTTTAGTTGTCTGAATAGGCATTTAACTTACCTTTGGAATTAGTGTATCAGAAGGCTCCAGATATCAATTTCAATCAGAACAGGGTATTTTGGGGAGCTTATCTTAGAAAGCCTCTGTCAGGGGTCCTTTTCTGTTTTTTCCAGGAGGTACAGGTAATGCATCTATGCATCTTTCTGCTGTGTGTTGCCTTCCTGAGTTATGTGGAATCTGTCACTTCCTGAACTTTAACTCAGTGACCCCCCTGGTCTCAGTGAATGTTGGGATCACAGTAGTGAGGTGGAGGCTGGGCTGAAGGGGACAGAGGGAACAGGAGGAGGTATTTTCTGATTTATAGGAGGTCTGGGTTTGTACCCAAGAATGTCCATTTCTATCAAGGCCCAGGAGATGCCAATGCTGACAGTCTGGGTACTACATTTGGAAAACAACTACTCTTGGAAGATGGATAAGCTTGGTTCCTGCTTTCCTGTACCTCGGCCATCTTATATTCTCTCTTTCTATGGTGATGGTTTTTCATTTGCCTATTTGCATCACTAGTGTTGAAGTCAATTAGTTTTAAAGCTGTGTCTTGCTTCTCCTTGGTCCCCTTTCCCTTTAACTTGCCTATTTGAGCACCCAAAAGACAAGGATTATGCTAATACTAATTTTATATCCTTCACATAGACAATGATTGGCGCACACTAGGAGCTTGAATAAATGTGGGAGTAATTAAATTGGATGGCTGGTTCTGGCCCTGCTATTGAATTGGTCTTTTTGGCAGTGAGTTAAATACTCTTTACTCAATTTTTATTGTTAGTAAAATGAAGTGAATGGTGCATGACAGCAGATACAGTTAGAGACTTGGGTACAAAATAATAGCCAGTCTAGGAGGAAGGTTAATTAATAACCAGTTAATTGATAAGGTGGAGGCATGATAATATCAGAAGAGGTAGTGCCAGTCAGTCCTGCAGAAATGCTTTCCAGGCAGGGCAGTTACAAGTTTTGTTCCTTAAGACAGATAATGCAAAAACCACAAAAAACTTTCTCCCCAAAGAATTCCATTTTGGGGAAGAAAATGAGGAAACGTAATCCCTACACTGTTGCATTGCTCTAGTGCTTCACAGGGTATTAATATAAAGTCTATGAAAAATAATAATGCTTTTTATCTTGATCAAGAAAATTCACATTTTAGTTCTTAGAATACAAAATTGTTCTAAAGAACATAAGTTACCTATAATCATATACCTAGAAAATACCATGTATACCTGTTAAATTATTTTCTTCCTTTCAGTGTCTTTCAGTTTCTCTGCTTTTTTGTGATACTTTTTGAGTTTTAAACTATTGTCTATTCTATGTCTTGTATTGAAAGGCTAACCTTGCTTTACAAACATCTTTCTGTCATTAACCAGACTTAAAAAACATGATTTTTTATTATCATTTAAAAATTATAAATATAATAACTATTTTAAGTATATCCAATGACAAAGAATTTTATATAGTAGGAAAAAGAAGTTTTCTTTTTTGCAAATCTGTGCCCCCAGGGAAATCACTGCTGATAGCCTGAGACTGTTTTTTCTGGGAATAGGCAAATACACAATTGGGTTTATGTCATTTTTACCACTTGCTCTTTAAAAAGATATGGTATTTTGTGGTCACTCTTACTAAAAATAGTGAAATTTCCTAGCTACTCAATATTCTATTATGGACTTTCACGTTGCTTGACATTTTTAGGTTTTTTTTTGTATTGAAAAGTTTATTTAGGAAGGAAAAGAGAGACTAAAGACTCCAGATAGATGGTACCTGGGAGGGGCAGAGAGAGCCGAGGTGGAGTCAAACCTTAGCGAATGCCATATTTAGTATTCTAAAGAATGCTGAGATCAACATCCTAATGCATACTTCTTTATCTGTAGGAGGCAGGGGTATTTTTCATGACTTTTGTGTATATGAAGCAAGTTCACATCAAGGACACAGTTTCTCAGAAAGGTTCTTGACTTTGATTTCACCTTGACTCCTAACTTCACCCCTCACTTCCACTGGTCTCTCCAGCTTATCTGGGGTTGGGTCCAGTCTGCAATGTGGGTCACTGATACCCAGGATCCCCTGGCCATGAGTCAGAGATGGCATTTTCTCAAGGAATGGAAGAGTTTTGATGAATTCCAAGGAGAGGAATTGTCCTGGAGGGAGGTGATGGGGTTCTTATCATGTACAGGGTAAGGGTGAGGGAAGACTGTCTATCTCTAGCTCTGTTCCTGAGCCACACTATCCCAAAGATAGGAAATAACTGTTGTTATTAGGATGGAGTAGTGGAGGGTGCAGGGTACTATTATTGTCAGCTCAAGCACCAGTAGTGGGAGGGAAGGGACCACAAGAGGAAGCACTAGAAGCAGTGGGTAGCAGGGTGAAAGGCTTTTAGGATGGGAGCTTATAAGCCTTTCTTGGATGAGAACAGGAATATGTGCAATTTCACATGACAGGAATGTGTACTTATTGGTGAAAGGCTGGCGGAGGTTCATGGTTCACTGGGAATAAGCAGGAAATTACAACCTCCCGAGATTCTCAGAGATAAGGGAGGAATCTTGGGTCCTAAAGGAGCACAGCTGATATGTGATTAGTCTAGGCCTGGGACACAGTTCAAGGGTATCAGCAGCATTTCAAGGGTATCAGCAGCATTTTTCTTTTTTATTATCATTTTTATTTTCTTACATTGCTGTTCATTTTTGTTCAGTATTTGATTTCTCCCCTTACATGTAGTCCCATCAATCTCCACCACATTACCTGGGAAACATCACCATAGTTCCTTGTGCTCTTCCCTCCCCTGTTTTGATCCTTCTCTCCTCACTGCTGTATGTCTCAGATCTATAGTTTGCCTGCAAGTTTTGTCTTTTTTTTTTTTTTGACACTTTATTGGTTTCCCTATAGTCCTTCTATAAGAAACACCATGTGATATTTTTCTTTTTCCTTCTAACTTATTTCACTGAGCATAATCCTTTCCAGCTCCATTCATGTTGCTGCAGATAGCATGAGTTTATCTCTTTTGATTGCTAGGTAGTATTCTATTGTATATATATACCACCTCCCCATGATCCATTCACCTATTTTGGGCATTTAAATTGTTATCATAACTTAGCAATTGTAAATAGTGCTGCAAGAAACTTTGGAGTGCAGGTTTCCTTTCTAATTAATGCTTTTGTGTCCTTAGGGTAGATTCCTAGGAGTGGAATTGCTGTATCATACAGTATATTCATTTTAAGTGTTTTCAGGAAACCCCACACAGCTTTCTATAGTTGTTGGATGAGTATACATTCCCACCAACAGTGTAAGAGGGTTCCTTTTTCTATATATCCTTGCCAGCATTTATTGTTGCCAGTTTTTTAATACCTTCTTATTGGTGTGAGGTGGTAGCTCATTGTGGTTTTGATTTGCATTCCCCTGATTATAAGTGATGTTGAGCATTTTTCATATAACTGTTGACCATTTGCTTTTCTTCTTTGGATAAGTGTCTTTGTAATTCTGCCCATTTTTTGACTGGGTTGTTGGCTTTGTTTTGTTGAGTTGTGTAAACTCTTTGTAGATCTTTATTATCAATCCCATACCATTTGTACGTATTTCAGCAGGATTTCTCATTTCTTCATGAATTTATTGCTCTGGGAGCATGCCTATCATAAAGCCTTCCCTAAAATAGGGAAATTGGACCAATAGGGAAAAGGGTCAACCTAGAAGAAAAAGCAGAAAACATGAAGGTGAGACTCCCTCTTCAAACAGAGCTTCAGACAGAGCTGGGAGCTTCCCAGGATGGGTACTCTCCAACGTTTTAGGGGTATTGTGCCTGGTGGTGACAAGTCTCTAGCCCTTGGGTTAGACCTATGAGAAGCAGAATCACTAAGAATCTTTATAAGCCAAACCCCTGGCACAAATTATATATGTATATTATACATAATTATATTATCTATTCATATATAGAGTCTTGACTATTGGTAAGGTAAGATGCCTACAGTACCTTATGTTTACATACATATATACTTATTCAGTTAATATGCATATGACACAATTCATATCAATTCATACACAATTCATATTACTATAGTCCCCAATGCAAAAGGTTATGTATATATGGTGTGAAGTAGAAGAGAACAAGGAGAAGGAAACCACAAGCATGAATGGGAACATACAAGGATAAGCTGAAATTCATGCCAGTTCTCATTACTTCTGACCTTTGTAGTATGAAATTCTTCAGAAATTGACTGTCTTTATCAGGAGCCAGGAGTTGCATATGCTGAAGAAGAATCTAGTGGGAGGTAGAGGCAGGTCTGCAACTGTGTGACGTGCCATCATGTAAGTGAGAACATATGTATAAGATGGTTCCTTTTTCTCCACATGTTTTTCTTTTTCCTTCTGACTTACAAAACACCTGCTGCTTGCCTTCAAGTCCTGCTCTTCCCATTCCCCACCAAATCTTCCACAAGAATCTCTCTTGTGGCCCACCTTAGTCAGAAACACAGAGAAAAGAAAATTCTAGCAAATGTAGTTCAGTCTAATCAAATTGATACATTACAAAGTCACAATAGTCCTCTTTTTGATAACAGAGTTCTTTAAGGAAGGTATTACATGTATTAATCACAACCTTTGTGAAGGATGTTCTTTGGACCTCATTCAGAATGGGTGCAAAAGTTTTGTGATCAGTCTATTCAAGCATCTTTACTTCCTTAGACCTTTGTTTACCTTCTTTTATAGTATGCCAACAAGTTATGGCATTTCATCTCCACTTTCTGTAGACCACCTTTGGGTAGATATTTCATTTAACCAACCAGGCAGAATGTTAGAGCTAGTCTCATCTCCCTGGACTAAATCATCAAATATCGAGTATCTTCTCAGAAATCCTGTATTAGTCATAATTCTCCAGAGAAACAGAACCAATTGATGCTTATGTAGCTATATAGTAAGATATTTATTATAAGAATTAAGTCACATAATTATGGAGGCTAGAAAGTCCCAAGCTGTGAGTTGGCAAAGTGTACACCCAATAGAGCTGCTGGTTACTACCACTTTGAAGGTGAGAATCCAGTCTTGGCATCCAGAAAGACATGATGCCTTGGTTCAAGTCCAAAGGCAGGAAAGTAAATATCCTCGTTTGAAGGTGGTCAGGCCAGGAGAACTCCTACTTGGGGAAAGTTCAGCCTTTTTGTTCTGTTCAGACCTTGAACTGATTTGATGAGGTTCACTCACCTTATGAAGGGAAATTTACTTTACCCAATTGACTGATTTAAGTGTTAATCTCACTCAAAAACTCCCTCATAGAAATGCCCAACAGAATGTTTGACTAAATAGGCAACTTGTGGCCCAATCAAATTGACACATAAACAAAAATTAATCAACATAAAGAGGAAGTACAGGAGAAAGATAAGATTGAGAATCACCAAGATTGAATGACTTTATTGTTGGGCACTACTTATATTAACAAAATACGTTGTACAGGATAAGGCCCACTTCCTAACAAGTGAGGCAGCTAACTTTCCCCCTTAATTAGTTTATCTTTGCATTATTATTCTTTACTTTCAGTGTTGAGGTGAGCAGATAGCAGAATTGGAAAAAAATTATATTTTCATCTGAAGTCCCCTTCCACCTTCCTACTTCTTGTTTGGGAAAGTAGGAAAAGTGACTCAATCTTAAATTTCTTTCTTTTTGGAAAGGGTACTGCTTCATGGAAGTTGTGATGGTTAGACTATGAGGAACTTTCTACACAGAGGGCACATTAAGTATTGGTACCTATTTTTATCATTAGACCTCATGCAAGTAAATTCCAATCATACTTTTTGCTTAAATACTTTTGAGAGCTTTGCCTTCAGCTGGTTAATTTCTCTCTGCATAGCCTGAATTTTGTGTAATCAGCAAATTATAACTTTAATACTCATATGCTATTCTTTAAGAAAATTATCATAAAGACCTGAAATCACAGAGAGAGTTAGAAGGTGACTGCTTGTTCCTAGAGTATCAAAACATAGCAGTGATGTATTTATTTTGTGTGAAACTATATGCAGTTGTTAGTTGGCCAGTGAGTGGTTTGTACCATTCATTAACTGTGCTGTAGATTTTTCCAATATGTTTCCTACCAGTTTTCATCAGTTCTCCAGTAAATATGGGGTGTGACTGTGGGTTAAGAAGAACTACAATCCACTGAGCATTAATCCTATACATGGTAATTTCTGTTCTAATTTAAAAAAATATTCAAAACAATTATTATAAATAGGAGATTTACAAATTGGCTAAGGTCACATAGAAAGCAACACAGGGAAGGGGAATGCTTCAAAACTTGTTTTCTAGAAACAGATTGTCAGGGTTTGGATCCTGGCTATAAGTCATTTATGGGATTTCTTTATCACAGAACTGTAATCTTTGCTTCAACTGTAAGATGGGGCTACTATACTTACCCAAATATTTGTCATAAAGATTAAAGGACTTACTACATTAAAATCCTTTAAATGGTTCCTGGTGCAATGTGTGTGTGCTCAAAGATCATTTGTTAATTGAAAGCAGGCTTCGTCAGGGTACTGTGATTTTGTGACACACTATCTCTGAGGGAAGCTGCAGGAAAGATACAGCACTATTTGCACTATTTTGCAAACGAGTATAAACTATCTCAAAATAAAACTTTATAGAAAACAAAAGAAGATCTCCTAGTCCCTAAGTCTGTATCCATCATTAGATCTCCCTTTCTCCATCATTAGAAAAAGACCTTTTTAAAAAATTTTGTTACTGGACCTGCTCTGGCCTCAGGGTTACAAGGTTAATCTTTCAGAATCCAATTGTACATGTAAAGAACAGTTTTAGCTATTTGGAAGTAACTAATTAAACCTACAAGGAATTGCAAGCTTGTAGTTGAAAAGTGCAAAAGTTGAAAGCTGTGAGAGAAATAGTATCCTGTCCAGTTTAACTATGAATGGAGGATCCTGACAAAATTCTTTGGAAGCTTGAGTTCAGGGTGTTTGTGCACATTTGCTGCACAAACTTAGCTCAGAAACCTCAACAGTTAGCTACTTGTCATGTGTGTCAGATAAGAGCCTATGAGAGCACATGCAACATGTGCTGTAACCTCATGTATCATATTAAGTGAATGAAACTTTAGGAAATTATCTGAGAATATAAGGAGACAAAAAAAAAAGTTAAGTCATGTTAAGGTGATGATGAAAATCTCATCAAACTGGTGTGGGTTAAAAAGAACTTAAAAATTTTTGGACTGGATAGTATGATTCTAAGTGATCTTGTTTGCCCTGCCTCTTTATTCCATCTTTCTCCATTGGCCAAAACAAACCAAACGGCTGTAAAATTATTAGCAGATAATTTACTTTAGCATAAGGGGGGCAACAATATCTAGAAGGGGGCTAGGGAAACAAATTTTTGTGGATGTCTTCTCTTTCACTGGTCCAAAAAACCTGAGTCCACAACACTGCCTGAAGTTCAAAGTTGATTTATTTCAACCTGAGTTTCATGAATTATGTGTTCTCTGTCAGCTCTTGCCCATGCCTCTGTGGTCATGCTTGACCACTCTGACAGCTGAATTTCAATACTGTTTCAACGACTTCCAAGCTGAACTGTCCCGAGTGAACATTTCATTCATTGAGCCTTCAACTATAAAAGGAAAATGTGATAAGAACACTCTTAAGGAGGTAGTTGAAATGCTTAAATGAGATACTGCATTTAAAATATTCAAACTTAAAGATTCCTCCATAATATTAGCTGATGATTAGCTATACTTATTATTATCCTGTGCTGGAATTAATTGATCTTCCTTCCTTCATCTAGACTCCCCACTTGCCCATCATATCAATGTTTTCGGTCCCATTATAGGATCTTTTGAAACAGGGTGGTCATGTTTCAAGTATAAATTTGTTGTATATATAGGAATATAGATAGAATTCATCAAATAGAATCTGAATGAGGAAGACCTAGATATCCAGTCTGTAATTTAATCACTGGAGAAGGTAGTAAAAGATGAAATTCCAGGTGCCTCAGCCTGGGACATTTCTAGTTAGTAGAGACAAGATTAGATCTGATATCGATAACAATCATTTACTTCTGTAATGTGCTTAAATTCCAAGCACTATCCCGCCTAGGTCTTCTCATGAGGCTCTTTCAACACCCCCAGTTTTACAAAGTGGGACCCTTCTCCCACCTTCCTTTCAATTGGGATTGCTTCTAGTTTGTGAGAATTTAAGAGTGGGGGTCTTTATCTTGGTATCGGAGGATCAGCTTCTCGGTCAGATAAAGTGCTGTAGCTCACATACTTCTTAATTCCCAGTTCATGTTCAGTCCTGTCTGCTCTCAGTGAGCTCAGCCTCTCTTGAACTGAAGCCAACTGAACTTTGTGAAAGTGTACTTAGGGCTACCCACACTTAAATCTCCAACTTCTTTTTTCTTCTTTGGCATTTTTTTTCTATTTTTTATGCTCCTTTTTTGGTATTTTATGTATCCTTATAAGCCATCTGCCACCTTTTCTGGAATGAGATGGCATATAAATACATATGTATATATATATGCATACATAAAATATATACTGATATTTAAGAAAGACATAAACACAAATGCATCTTTATAGGTCATTGGTATTCAAGAGAGTTGAGGGGGAGAGGAAGGGAATGGGAGTTGTATTTTTCAAAATATACATGCCAGTATTCTTTCTGATGCCTCCGCATTTCACACTCAGGGACCCAGGTCATATTAGAGCCAAGAGAGAGGGAGGATTTATATTTAAAATTTTTTTTCCAGGTGATTCTGCTATACCTTGTTTCCCAGTCCTCCACCCATGGCTGAGAGCCAGATTTATTCAACTCTGTTCCTGCCTTTGGTCAGAAAGCTGCCCACTCTGCCAGATGAGCTCATCTTTCTGAGGAAATGTCATCCTGGAGTTATAATGTAATGTTATGTCCTTGGCTTTTAGAAAGGGATAAAATAAGAAACAGAGAGTTGAAGGACATTTCTGAATCTTTTGCGGGGTTTTAGATGAAGCTATTGTTTATTATGAGAACAAATGTCACCTAAATAAAGATGTCTCTTCACAATCTCTCATAATACACAGTGCTAGAGAAAAATTTGACTCTCCAGGAAAACTTGAATTCTTCCTGTCTATATATGAGGAGGATTGCAGTGCCCACATACTGTCATTTCCCCCCATTATCTTCAAGGAGAGTACATTCAATCCAGCAAATATTGAAAGCTAGGTATCATGTTACATAATGCCTTAATAAAGATCAGTGGGAACATTTCTGGGCTCTAGGACACTTACAGTCTATGAGATGTAGAACAAAAACACAGGTTCCATAATAGTTATTCTTTCCTCAGATTCTCTTTATAATGACTGGTGCATTTTTTTTAGTAGTTTCTGTAAAGTTTTGTTCTCTGAATTTTTAATGCTCCATTTTACTCACATAGTTTTTTTTTTACCCAGTGGAAGATAGACTTTTGAAGGGGCTTCCTGTTTTGTTTTGTTTTTGATTATTTGCTGGCCTGTATTTTCTGTTCTCCCATAGTTCCTTCTCGGGTTTTCTAAGGGTGTCGTTCTCAATGTGGCCCTTTGTGTATAGTTATAACTGAATGGACTGGAGGGAAACGCCCGACACAAGCAGGCCAACCAGGTTTTCCAGACTACCTGAGAAACAAAGCAGGCATTTTTGGGGGATGAAGCTACCATTTGGGGGTTACTGTGGTGGAACTCATGATGGTAGAAAAGTGAGATAGGAATGATTATCTTCAGAAGAAGGAAATAGAATTAAATACCGGGTGAAAGTCAAAATTAAAGCTCACACAGAATAAATGAGAACACAAGTGTGAGCTTGAAAAGGTTAAGAAAAGCATATGGGGGCATGTGAAAGTTCTCTTTTGATTACTTCTATTTTCTAAGCAAGGCAAGGGCTTCAGTTGAGAGCAGGAATGAGAAGGTGTGAATTACTCATTATGGAGTGGGGGAGTGAACTGACTAAGGGAATGTGGTAGGAGTGACAAACAGCATCTCAGGCCCTCTGGAGGCTTCTGTTACGAATTTAAACTGAAAAAAGTCATCTTAGTTATATGTTCCGAAAAAAGTCATCTAAGTTATATGTTCCTTCTTTGACCACTTACAGCTGTGTTGATATGGAGCCGACAGAAACTTGGGTTTGTGCAGAACTGGATTTCTGTGAGCAAGGCAGAGAAAGAGGAACAAATGAGTTGGTTCTATTTGCAGGGGAGTTATTGTAATAAGGGCATATGGAATCTGGGCGAGGCAAGGGTACAGTGGAAATAAAAGTGATGAGAGTGTTGAAGAATCATTGGTATTTGACTATCAAGGTAATAAGAGACATTGGATGAAGAGACAAAAGACTCGAGAATGGGATATTCGAAATATAGGGTGTGAAGGGGTGTGGTATATGGTAATGGAAGTGAACAGAGGGAGACAGAATAGGTGGAAATGAGAAGATAAACTGGGAAGTAAAGTTCCTTCAGATATCATCTTTGTGAAAACTGAAATCATCAAGTGGTGTGACGCAGTATGAGGGGTGAATGGGAAACTGAGAAGAGTAATCCAAGAGGTTCCAATAAGGAGGAGCAATAGACAATATGATACAGTGCTTAAATAAGTTGTGTTTGTGTGAGTGCCCATGTGTGTTCATACGAGAGGAATCGGGGTATGAAAGTGGCAATGATGAGTAAGGAGGACACTCCTCCCACTCATAGGCTCAGTGTTATGAAAGGAGAAAGTGTCTGACATGAGAGGCAGTGGGTGACTGTGTCCTCAGGAAAGAGTTTGGCTTCAGTCACAATCCAGAGAAGGACATATCTAGAAGTTAAGGATATAGGAGACTTTGTTGATGTTGGGTCATGACTTTTAGAGGACACAGTGAAAGAGTTTAAAGGAATGGACGGTTGTGTTTGATTAGGGTATGCTGTATGGGGGCTGGGCATCCAGAAACACCTGGGATTGTAAACACTTCCTGGAGACCTAGGGGAAAAAAGCTGGAGAATTGAGTCAGGCCTCACAGTGACCTCTGTGTTTGTAGTAAGTGGTATAGGTTATCATTATCTATTATTTTTTTTTCTTCTTCCCAACACATTTCTGTTCAGATTACATACCTGCTCCAGGTGATTGGGAGAAGGTTACTTCAGTCCCCAGGTATAAGTCCTTATCATTTTAAAGTAGTACATAGTTTAGGAAGGAGCATGTGACTCAATTTTGGCTAAAGAAACGTGAGAATGATTGGTACATGGGGGCACTAATGGTTTCTAGATTCTAACAAAGGGATGCAAGGCATAATCTTTTTCCTTTCAACACTTTCACTCTGCACATGCCCTGACCAGCTGAGCCATCTTGTTTTAAGCTTGTCAAGATGGTCAAGGCCAGTAAGACAGGTACAGAGATCTGGAGCTGAAACTCAAAGGTAACATGTCTGTCCCCCTCTGTACTTCTGCTTTTCTTATTATGTAATCTAATAACTTATTGCTTAAGCTGTTCAGTAAGTTCAGACACTCACAACTGAAAGTATCCTAATCACATAGGCGTATATTTTGTTTTGTTTTTCAATTATAGAGGTAAAATTAGCAGAATGGCATGGTTTTTTTACAAGCTGGAAAGACTGTAAGTGAAAATATTTGTAAACTACTTAGCATCTTCAAGGAGGAGTCTCTCTCTTTGTGTTTCTACCTTCTCCCCACCAGATACCCCAGTGCCAATTCTGAATTGCCTGCTACTGGGATGCAGTAAGGAGCCAGACTGGCCATTTTAGAGTATCACTCTCTTGCAGAAATATTATAGGTTCTAGATGCACATCTCAAATTAAAGGAGAGCATTTGATTCTGATTGTCAGGTTGTAACCTAGTAGGAAAATCTTGTTTATCCTTGCTCTCTTGAGACTTCAAGGAGGACACCAGCTATAGCTCTTTCTCATGTCCTTTAGCTCAGTGCCTTAAAAACCTGCTGATGTTTGCCTCTGCTGCTTATGTAACAACCTCTGGTATTAAATGCTGAAAAGAAAATAAAAGGCACAGAGACTAATATACATCAAATAATTATCTCTTTCAAATATTATATTCTTTTCCCAGACACAGCAAGCATATTAATTAGTTTTGTGAAAACAGAGAATCACAGTTTTTAACACAATTTCTATCTGACAAGTTCTACATACAAGACCCCTTATTATATCCCCTAATATTTCTCAACACGTTCTTGAGTATCAAGCGACTGTAAGATGGAATGTAAAAATTAGTTATTTATCCGTTATTGTCTTCAACTTTGATTATATATATAAAAAATCACAGTGTTTAAGTCATTAAGTTCTAAATAGGTCAGAAGGTGGGGACCACTTGACCATATCCCCACCACTGGGAGTTAGCTCAAAGCTCTTCCTTTTTGTTCACACTGTGATGTCTTCCCTCTGCAAAAGAAGATAGCAAGGTTGTGTTACTTGGAGAGAACTGAGACCTATGAATGCAGAAAAGCAGAAATGATCAATAAAGTATCCCCATTGTTCATCATTGGAAAACCCAGAGAGGGAAAATGTGCCCTATTTTCTGTCACTACCTTTAATGGAACACAATCTTATTGCTTCATCTCTCTTAGCCTATGCTGGAGCAAATAGTTTTGGGACATGCACAATTGAAAGCAACCTTATTAAGTCAGGATGGCAAATGCTGTAATGCTTTTATCCTCTCTCCTTGGAGAAATTAGATAAATATTGCAAGTTGGCTTCTGAGGTACAGAATATAATATAGGCTCAACTAGGTTTAAAACAATAGGTTTTGGGGCCTTCTTAGAAGAGAACTCTATATTCCATTTGCACTTGGTGTGATAGATATGTTAGTGATATATGGGCTTGCACTTAGATTGCAGCTCTAGAAGGTATAGTTTTTGGGGCACTATTTGGTCCTACTAATCCAGGAATGCTTTAGGTGAGAAAAGTTAAGAGTTAAGTGAGTTCTGTTTTAATCTCCATCCCTTAGTTGACACTTTCTCTTACCCTATTTCCATTCTGTTCTTTTTAAATCTTAGGCCCTGATGCCTGCAGGTCACAGGACTTCCACAACCAACCATAGGGTTAAACCAGGAATGCTTGTCTCTGCACCCCTGTGAACTACCTGAGACCAAGAGGGATGAGGAATGCTTACAACTCTGTCCACGGAAGGAAGATGCTGCAAGGGTGTTCCTGTGCAGTGTAAGTGAGTCTCTATTGAGTACCCGCTACTAACTAGGCTCTCAGTGGACACAGGTGCATTAAGCATGGCTTCTGTCTCAGAGAACTCACTGTCGTGAGTAAGGGTTGGAGAACTACATCCGTGAGCTGATGACTGCTGCCTGTTTTTATAAATAGAGCTTTATGAGAGTATGATCATGTCCACTCATCTACATATTGTCCATTGCTGCTTTTTCTCTACAAAGGCAGAGTAGTTATAGCCAAGATCATATGACCCACAAAACCTAGTTGATGCTTTACATAAAATGCATAATTATAGAATTATGCAACCATTACTACCATCAAATATCAGAACATTTCATCATCCTAGGAGAAACCTTGTAGAGAAACCTTTCCATTGGCAGTCAGCCTCCTAGATGCTGGCAACCACTAATACACTATAAATATCTATGGCTGACATTTCACATCAACTGATATAACACAATATGTGACCTTTTGTGACAGGTTTCTGTTACCTAGTGTTCTGTTTTCAAGGTTCATCCATGTTGTAGCATGTATCAATGCATTAGTTCTTGTATTGTTAAATAATATTTCAGTATATAGCTATATATATATGTATATATATATATATTGAGTTTATTCACCAGGTAATGGATATTTGGGTTGTCTGAACTCTTTGGTTATTATGATTAAAACTGCTATGTACATTTGTGTACCGGTTTTTTTGTGGAGGTAAGTTGTCAGTCATCTAGGATATACACCTAAGCATGGAATTACTGGATCATACGATAACTATGTTTAACATTTTGAGGAACTAAAAAACTATTTTACAAAGCCGTTGCACTATTTTACATGTGTCTAGCAATATATGAAGGTTCTAATTTCTCCACATTCTTACTAACACTTGCTATTGTCTGATTTTTTGATTCTAGATTTCCTTGTGGGTGTGAAATGGTATCTCATTGTAGCTTTGATTTATGAACGATATCGATCATCTCTTCAAATGCCTATTGGCCATTTGTGTATTTTCTTTGGAGGAAAAGTTTTTCAAATGCTTTGTCCAATTTAAATTGAGTTACTCATCTTTTTATTGTTGAGTTTTAAGAGCTCGCTATCTATCTTGGATTTTAGGCTCTTTTTAGATGCATGATTTATTTATAAATGTGTTCAACCATTCCATGGGTTATATTTTCACTTTCTTGATAATATTCTCAGAAGTGAAAAAAGTATTTAATTTTTATGACATCTCATTTATTTATTTTTTATTTTGCACTTTTGATCTAAGTGCCATATCTAGGAAACCATTGCTTAGTTTTAGCTTCTACATTTAGGTATGTTATACATTTTGATCTAATATTTTTGTAGTGTGAAAATTCTTCCCACATTGACTTATCTTTATACTCTTGTTGAAAATCAATTAACTGTTAATGTGCAAGTTCATTTCTTAATTTTTAGTCCTATTCCATTGATCTATATGTTTATCCCTATGGTATTACCACAGTCTCTTGATTACTGAAGTTTTGCAATTAGTTTTGTAACTGGAAACATGGGTCCTCCAACTTTGTTCTCTCTTTTATAAGACTGTCTTGGCTCTTCTGGATTCTTTGCACTCTCATTTGAATTCCTTGCCAATTTCTGCAGAAAAAAAGAAAGCAACAAAAACAGTTGGAATTTTTGACAGAGATGATATTAATCAGTTTGTGGAGTATTCAGGAATAAGTTTAATATTTTTGTTTCCAAAATGTTGTAAGCATAGTAATGGGTAACTTACATGAATGAGTCCCAACAATTTTGAGCATCAAGATCCCCTTATAATGTGAGCTATTATTGTTGACTGCTCAAAGGATGAAAATTGTACTTTTCTGTCAAATATAACCTTTTACTGCCTGTGGACTAAAACGATCATGGATTCAAAAATGGTTTTGCATGAATTTGTGTTTTTTTAACGCATAATGGTATCTACATACAATTAAGAAGTCATAAAACAAAATGTGGAGAAATGTTAATTAAATACTCTCTTTACCCAATATATGATGTATTCATGGGGTTGTACCGTTTGTGAAAAATATCATCACCTCTCACTTTGAGAAACCTCTGGTCAGCATGAAAGTCTTTAAGTAATGCAGTTCTGTCTTTTTGTACAGAATATCTCAGCCACAGAAGAAGGAGGGCTGGCTAGGAATGGCCTCCTGGTACTGAGTAACAATGCCAATTAGCCCACAATCAGCCCAGTACTTGTGATGAGTTGATTTTCTGGTGGGGGAAGGAAATGTCATTCATGGCTGCTTCCCCTAATGTCCCAGGCTGATCATGCTGATTGCCTCACCTGGCTGTGACCTCCTTGCTCCCAGGAGGCTCTAACAATTGAGTTAATTGACACTATGCTCAAATCAGTTACAAAAATACCTTAACAATATTTTTTTGACACCATCAATTACTAGTTTTTATAAAAATAGAAAACAAGCAAACAGAAATCTCATGAGAATACACTCATCTTTCATGCTGCTATCACCTTCCTTTATATTGGGAACAAAGTGAATAAATGAAAAATTGTCTTTTTATTGTCCAGTCAAGAAGCTCCACTGAGGAAAGAAATGAAGTACATAGATAGCTTATGCTAATCCAGAGAATTGTTCAGCTTTTTATTCTCTTCTACTAGGAAAGAGCAGCAATGCCTTATTTTAAATGAAAGATCACTGAATTTGGCGAAAGACTGTATCGGCTCAAGTCTCAAATCCATGTCTTGCTGGTCTCAGTATCTTTGTCAGTTATGGAATTAGTAGTAGCAAATAGTTTGGATGTGCGAAATAAGGGAGAACTTGAAGACTATAAAGTGTTTTAATATCATACTTAATAACTAAAGTATTGTTTTATTATTAGTGAAAAAGTTATGCATGAAATCCACATACCTACCACTTCATGAGATTGCTGGCTTCTTTTGGAAGGTCATCTATACCAGGGAAGCATGTATCTGTGTGGGCTTCCTTTTCTTCTGGAACAAGTGGAGGCTTTTGTACCTCCTTAGAAGTGTGCACAGATCATGGAAAGAAGGCTCAGGAATTCCATGTCCTAGGAATGGCAAGGGAGGTCAGTGGTATAATGGCCAAAGGCCCATGTGAATTGAGACTAAGACATTTGAGGGGAAAGGTCATCTGCCAGAGAGAGGAGTCTAGCACTTCCCACCTCTCTTCTGTGTCCCACCTGTCTGAGTAATTCATATCGCTTTCATCTTTGTATGTGTCCTTTGTTCCTTTGTGTCTTCCCCTTCCTTTTTTAAGAGTGTCAACTAACATTTCTAGGCCTCTGACTGCCTATGGAAAAAAATCCTTTCTAATTCTCCCTGCTCTTTTCTCTTTCCTTCCTTCTTATGCGAGCCAGACTCCATTCTGTCCTCACTTCTCTGAAAGGGCTTGAAGGGTAAGATAGCCTGCCAGTTTTCAGATTCATGTTTCTGAAACTTAGGCCATGAGTGAGAGTGGTGAGGTACCCAGAGTGAGGTCAGGGGACTATACAAAACTGTGAAGATGGTGGAAGTGGGGGTATCTCTGAGGAGAAAAATCTCAGAGTTACGCAGAAGTTTCTTCTCCTTATTCTTCTTCACTCCACCCCCAACCCAGGCTACACAAGGGTTTTTGGATGAAAGTATGATCCACAGGGAAGATGTGAAAAGTGGAGAGGTGACAGTATGGCTCTGATTCCAAGGATGAGTCGGGGAGCCATGGAGCTTTGGAGAGTAAGCAAGGGCTGGAGGGCAAAGAGTTTTTGCAAACTTTCCCCAATGTAGGCTGTAAGAGTGTAGATCAGTGATATTTGAGTAGGGCATTTCACAAGATGGACCACAGAGAGTTTGACTGAGAGTCTTGTATACCATTCTGGGCTAGGAATTCCACAAAAGGTCATAAGTAGAACAGAGAGGTGTGGTCCTAGAAGATCTGTTGGATAGGTATTTTTGAACATGAACAGGTGAATGAGGATCAAATGGGTAAGGTGCATTTAAGCTGGACTTAAAGACCAGGGATGCCCATTCCCACATCACCCTTACCCAAAGCTCACACCATAGTCTTGGCATTAAGTAATCTTTAATGAATTGAAAAATTACCCTGCACAAGGGGAAGTGGATTCCCACCAACTCAGATTATATCTTTGTTACCCTGGCAGGACAAGAACTCAAAAAAAATAATTAGGTTGAGCCGTAGAAAATTCTATAATTCTTGCATACTTGAGTTGTTGAAATAACTTTTATACCCACATAACATTCTTTGTTTATTCCTTATATAGCACCTGCTCTATCTGGTGTGAATCTTTTGGGCTGGATTCATGATGGTGAACAAGTATTACTTGGCCTACCATGTGCTTAGTCTTCTTTCAGGTGCAGGGCACATTTATTTGACTGAGATGTGGTTGTTAGTGGGTAGCCTCTGAGAGGCCCAGTGTTCCTTACGTCCTGGTATTCGTCATGCTGTGAATTCTCTCTATTTGGTATGGGCTGAACCCAGTGATTCACTGTAGCAAAAGAATATGGCAAAAGTGCTAGTATGCTAGCTATTTCCAACATTGGGATACAAGACTGTGGCACCCATCTTGCTTACTCTGTCTCATTCTCTCTTCCAACTTGTTCGTAAGGTAGCCAACTGCCATGTTATGATATGTCCAATGAATAGGTACATTTGGAAAAGATCTGATACCTCTGGCCAACAGCTAGTAAGGATCTAAGCACTTCCAACACCCATGTAAGGGGTCTTTGCTTCTCCTTACATG
Organism: Galemys pyrenaicus; assembly: GCA_019455555.1. NCBI lineage: Eukaryota > Metazoa > Chordata > Mammalia > Eulipotyphla > Talpidae > Galemys > Galemys pyrenaicus. The sequence goes on along the minus strand of JAGFMF010011704.1, from coordinate 1,732,128 downwards.
CATCTTCTAATGACTTGGTTCTGGCTAAAAACTTGATTGTCATCTTGGGAAACCCTGAGTTAGAGGTACATAACCAAGTCACCTTGAGTTTCCAACTCTCAGAAATGATTATAATAAACATTTTCTGTCTAAAGTTGATAAGTGTTGGGGAAATTTATGCAGTAGTACATAACTAGTACATAGTCCAGGAACTCTTGCTGTAGGATGAGTATATCTTAGAAAAAAACTTTCATGATGAGAAAGATGGGTAGGATGAGGTGGATTCCATTTGTTACATTTTAGGTAGTGAAAAGGGAAGAAGAGGTGATTCAGAATGCCAAACAGGAGATAATGGTTTTTGAGGTCAATGGCAGGCTTCCTCAAACCAATACATTCCCCATTACTTATTTTTTTTTTTTTTTTTTTGCATAGAAGCACTGTGGTATAGGCCAGAGGTGCAGGGGGTGAGAGGATTCACCAGAAGCAGAGTGGGGAGCAAAACAGTTGGATTTACTGAAATACACTGCTAAGGGGAGCAGTGGACAAGACAGGAGAGGTCTGCTGCATCATATATGAGTTAGCTCTTTGGCTGGGGATTGAACTCAGGCCAGAGCTGTGAAAGGTCTGAAACTTAACCCCTAGACCACCAGGAAAGTGCAACAACACATTCTCCTTTAATACAAAATTTCATCTTTTTTGTAAAAACAATATTTGCATTTTCACTTAGTGGGTTGACAGAAATTAGAGAAATTGTATCACACAGTAGAGATACAAGAGGAGCTCTATTCTGCCATTAAACTGAACTCAATTGAACAGCTATTTCTTGGGTGCCTGCTCTGTGCTCACTGGTACCCTTTGTACTCATACATGCTCTGCCCTGGCCTCTACTCAACAACCCCTATTAAGGACATATTTGCTAGGAGAGACTGCCTCATCCTTTCTGTGAGGGAGGAGCTCTGGGAATTAGCCATGCTCATCTGCCAACAGTATAGTTGTTAGTGCTAGTGTAGGTACTAATTTATTTAAAATTGGTATGGATGGTATTGGTGTTGGAGGTGACTGTGAGGAAGAAGTGGGACAGTTTTCGTCTCTTGACTAAGCCTTGACTCAGTACAGCACTGGGAGTGGGGCAACATTTTCAATTCTGCTGCCTTTAGCTGTTTGTCTCTAAAGTACTAAGAGGATATACTCCCTTCTCATCCAAAATATTGTATTCTAGGGGCTCCCTGGTGGCACAAGGTGTTGAGTGCCATACTGTGGTGTTTGATCCCGGCCAGGGAAGTGACCCATATGGCACAGCAGACCTCTCCTGCCTCACCCACTGCTCCCCTCAGAAGTGTATTTCAGTCAATCTGCCTGTTCTGCTCCCCACTCTTGTCTCTGGTGTATCCTCTCACCAGCTGTGCTTCTGGCCTGTACCCCAGCTCTTGTATAAATAAATAAATAAATAAAAATATTGTATTATAACAAATGCAACCTGGGGCACCTATGGAATTTTCCTGCAGATTGCTTTTTACCTTGGGTATGATGACACTGGAATATTATTCCTGATTCTAAATTTTAGGACAGTTTAGAAGAAAAGATGTATTAGACAGAAGGAGGTCATTGAAATTGATTTCAAAATGATTAACAACAACAATGTCTTCATTCTTTTTCTTTTTTTTTTTTTTCCTTTCTGATTTGGCAAATCCCCATGTTCATTGCATTTGGGTGTAGTCAAGCTGCTACAATCTTCTGATAAGTGCCTCAAATAGCAGATATTATAGGATGAACCAGCAGTTGGCCATCATTTCTGCAAAAATAGCATTGCGATCTGTGGAACTTTGTGAATAGCACTGGAATACCTCACTGCTTACTTTGTCATTTCACCCAGGTTACCACCTGGTATATGTGATGTTTCAGAGATAATCCATTACTGAACATACTCTGTAACTTATCTGTTGAGTTTTCCCTCCTGCTCTCAGTCTATGTGATCAGGGTGGGATTAATCCCACCACTAGCTCTGGAAGGGGACATAGGACCCGGGTATGGGCAATTAAAGCACTGTATCCACTGGCCCTGGCCATTGGCTTAGGATGGAAAAATGACCCAGGTCAGGCCCAACATAGCCATTGAGACTTTATTCCAGGACTTCCACCAAAAGGATGGACAAAGTCATGCTGTTTTGAAAGTTGGTGCTACATACAGCTCTTATGATCATACGGGGAAGAACCTCATAGTGAGAAGAGACAACATAGAGTAAAGGAGAAAACATAGAGAAAAAGAAAGGGGAGGGCATCTACTAACTCGGCGAACCAGGAACTACAAGACAAACCCAGAAACCCAACACCGAAGAGAAAGCTTATAAACAACCTAGTGGGAAGAATTGCAGCGATACAGACAACCGAGGAAGCTCCAGACCTGGTGAGTTAAGTCTCTAACTTTAGGGATACTAGGGAAGGAGCGGGTAGTCCAGTCAGGCTGAGGGAAGCCTCACAAATAGAGACCGCAGTGACAAAGAACTGTTAACCGGCTAAGCCGATCTCTAAACTGAACGGGGGATGGGATGTATTTAAGCCACAAGTTGGACCAGAAAGGCGTGCTTGGTGCAGCAGACTGACAACCTAACTAGGGAAAACCCACAGCCTCAGCGCCCAGTGGGGAGCCCCAAACATAACCTTCGGTACTCTAGAGCACTGGGAAGTGCAGACCCTCCGC
>JAGFMF010011704.1:1699762-1723711 GCA_019455555.1 Galemys pyrenaicus | reverse complement strand
GGACTGAGGTGATGGTGCACGGGTGAAATGGTGGTGGGTACCCCCTGGGGACTACAAATGATGTCAAATATAACTAATAAATAAAAAGGAAAAAAAAAAGAAATATAAAAAAAAAAAAAAAAAAGAAAGGGAAGGGGATGTTTGTGAGTCATTGTTTTTCTTCCTTCCTTTATATTTTGGTTTTGCTTAAAAAGCTTAAGTGGGTTTCTATAACTTGCAGCTTGAAGAATCTTGACTATAAATTGAGGAGCAACATGGCACGGGCCCTGCACGTTCATGTTGGTGAGGCCAAAGATTCAAGGTCTCGACTGCTCTTTTCTGGAGTTATCTCTCAGGATTGTGTTTGTACTGAACAACCTTGAGAGGTAAACTGATTCAAGTGAAGAGGAGGCTTGCATTCAGTTCCTATAAAAGTGGTGAATCTCATAAGGTCAGTGTTCCTTTCCTGCAGTCACTCACCGTATGTAAAGGCATTCATCTGGACCCTTCTGTATTGCCCCCAAGGGGCTTGCAGGGCATGGGGAATGGATACTAACTAACAGTGTGCTCAAGAGTATTACTGTAAATCTTTATCTCTGACTCAGGTGGCTCCTGTCTTCTGCCAATATCCATGAAAAAGTAACAGGCTACCTATGAGTTTGAAAAGTAAGGTGAAATCCCATGCCCTTAGCACTTTCTGACATAATATAGCTCCTCTGGGCTTCCCTGGACCAGTAAATATTCCATGGAAACCAACCTGTGCATACCTGCTTGACAGGAGGGCAGATTGAATTGATTCTTGGGTCTGCCACTGTCTACCTATGTGACTTTGAATGAGTTACTTAACCTCTTTCCCTCTGTGAAATGGGAACACTACTTATACAGTATACACCAATTAAAAGCTGCATACACCAATTATACAGCTTTTTCATGAGGATTGAATAAGAAAATGCTAGTAATGCACTTGGCACAGAACCTAGCATATAATAAGTTCACTTAGTGTTAGCTATTTTTTTTTAGTGTCAGCTATTTTAAACTACTTTGTAGTCAGCACTTAGTATATTACTATTAAAATAATTGCTCATAACAAGAATAAAATAATGTTTATTGACTGAATATATAAAAAATAACCAAAGTTGAAAGATTAATTCCAAGACTGAGATAGCCATTCTCATTATTTTGGCTAATATTTATCTAGAAATATGTGTGTATGTATGTGCATTAAACCAAATCAGGATCATAGCATGCCAACTGTTTTGTTGTGTTTTCCCATATTTACTATATAACTACCATTCTAGCTTATACTTCTTTTACAGATTTCCACTAAAAAATTATTGTAAAGGGTCTACACAAAGGAATATGAGTGGAATAAGTAGACATTTTTAAGATGAATAAATGGACACCTAGGAACCTGCCATATAACTTAAGCCATAGAAAATCATTCACACCACTAAAGCTCCTTCCTGATTAGAGCATCCAACTTCTTTGCTTTGATCCCAGGAAACTACATGGGCAATAATGAATTTTGTAGGCATCATTCCCTTATAATTTGTGCAGTTTCACCAAGCATGCCTATATTCATAAGTACTATATGGTTTGTTTTGTCATTTTAGATCTTAGAACATGCTATTATGCAGCACGTATTTTCTATGACTTGTTTTCAGGCTTTGGATAGATTCTGAGATCCCTCCATATTGACTCTTGAAGTTGTAGTTCATTCATTATTCAGGATTTTATGATATTCCCACATGCTAATCTACCATGATTTAGTCAATGGCATGTAGCTAAATCCCCAAGGAAATGGATTTGGTGAAGAAAATCATCTGGCTCCATTGGCAGATACTGCAAACTCTAGGTGGAGGATTAGCATCCTACCCTGAATCAAGCTATTTGCTCTCAGGCTAGTGAGAGGTCAGTTCTATGTAGGCCAACCCAGACAATGCAGGCCCCAAGATCATTGTGGAAATGATTTCACAAGTACAGAAGAAGAGAAGGAGAGTTGAGACCTGCAACTGTGGATAGAAGAAAGCCTGTCTTCCTTTGATTGGAAAAATTCCACTGGGTGAAATATAGATGATACAAAAACATTTTTTATAAGAAAATATAGCTGGAAATGCAATGTTGAATGAGCTGAGACTATGCAAGAAAAAAATATGGAAAATACCATAGAATTTATGGCAACCAATGTGGGCAACTGTGGAAACTGATACTTCCTTATGTCACTAATAAGAGTATAAACAAAATCTACATGGAGGGCAATTTGGTAAAATATAGAAAAATTAAAAAAATACCTACCATTTAATACACTGATAACATTTTTAGAATTTATCTTATACATGTGTAAGTTACATGCATATGTAGCTACTTTTATCTAAACAATTTAAATGTCTGCCTATAGGGGTAAATACATATGGTTGATTCATGCAGTAGGAAACAATGAAACAATTATAGAGAATGAGACAAATTTTTAGTGTCATTACTAGTATGACAATTGCAAAAATCAAAGTACTGTGGTTTAAAAAAAGAATGTGTGTGTGTATGTCTATCTGTGTACGTGCGTGTGTGTGGTATATGCTGGCTACAGCGCATAAAATATTTCTGTTGCCATGGTTGCTTCTTGGACTCCAGGTAATACAGAGAGAGATGGGAGAAAGATATTTTACTGTTACTTTTTTGTGTCTTTAAAACTATATCAAATGAAAGTATCATTGAAATAAAGAGTAAGTAAAAAGAAAATAAAAATACATGGGAAGCAGAAGTCAAAGTGCAGGGAATAAAGAAGAGGAGGGTACAGGGTGGAACTTGGAGGAAAGGTAGAAGAGGAAATCCTGAAAAATTGGTGAAGAGGATTTGGGGTAAGATTTGCAGATGGTTGGAGTATTATAACTCTTTAAGATTAGTTACATATATTAGTTTTGATTTGCTGTGTCAAGTACAAGTTGTAAGACTGATACAAATAACAATAGTAAAACAGGAACAGTGAAAGCAATAGTGAAGAATGACTTATTTTAGCATTCAAAATGTGACCAACACTGACTAAGTACCTCACATGCAGGATCTCATTTAATCCTTCTATCAATTTATGAAGTTGGTGATATTATTATTTCCATTTTATTGATGAGAAAACTATGGCACAAAAATAAGCAGCATGCTTTCAAAATTACATAGTTAGCAATAGTATTGACATCTGAATTTAAAATTTTGAATTCACTGAAATTTGAAGTTTTCCTTGCCTTTAACCCCTTGCTCTATCTCTTCTTAATAATGAGGAATTTGTAAGAAAGTGCAGTAGCACGAAGACACATCTAAATGGGTGTGGGCACATCCGCATCCCATCTAACTTCAGATGTTAAGAGTATACAAATATTAAAGGCCCAATTGCCAGGGGGATCTGGGATAAGAAAGTGCAGTAGCAGTTATAATCTTGTTCACCGAAGATAAATCTAGAGCTCTTAGAACAATAGGCACGGTAATCATTTGGGGGATATTAGAAAGAAAGATGTCTGCAAACCGACAGCCAGGCAGGTGTTATTGCCCTTCCTACCAGGCCACTGGGAGTTCCTAGCATGGGAGATGAGAAGAAAATCACATAAATAGTTTGCTGACTTCACTAACTTGCAAAAGCATTTTCAAAACTCCAAGATTACTTACTCTTTATCATACCTCTGTTTCTGTGTGGTAATTCAGAGACGATGTGTTAACCCCAAAACTCTTACAAACCCAGAACAAACCCCAAAACTCTTAGCCCAAAGCTAAGCTTAGCCAAGCTGCCAAAGCTCACATGGGAAACAATGCAGCCGCTTTTCCCCTAGAAGATGTGTTCTTTCTCTTCCACTGTTATTCCAGCAATACTGACTCCAGTAAGTTTATGAGAACAACTCAAGGCTTATTTTCTCAATTATTTTCCAGAGCAAACTGAAGTAGTATCAGTGTCTTCATTGCCAGAGAGAAAGTATATCTCTGTACTGTTCTTCATTAAACTCTGATTTGATAGAACAGCAGGCTACTGTGTGACAACCGAACACTAGAAATTTGTCTAGTGTTTCACTAGTCTGAATTGACCCATCCAGTGAATATAAAATACTTGTCACACTTTGAAGACTTAATATTAAAAATGGAACTTAAACTTTGGTATTGGTCATACATTGGAATTATAATAAGGCCTTGCTTTTCATGGCAGTGCAGAACCATAAAATTGACTGTGAAGCTGACACCATGCTGTAAAAACTAACAGGGAAAGTGATGACTGTTAGGTAAACTTCAAAATGTTTTGCTCACAACATTTAAAATTCTTGTTGTCAGTTTGAATATATGAAGAAGTGAAAAGAATAGGAAAATTAATTTACTTGTTACCTAATAATTAAAAAAATTTATAAACAGTGATAAAGTGATTTTTTTCTTTGTAACTTCTCAACAGTAGTTTGAATAATGATTGCCACCTTCTCATTGCATAACTTAATTACATGGGTAAGCACCTTTTGTAAGCTTTGGTGAATAATCACTCTCCTTTCTGAGCTCAGATCCTAACACTTTATCCTTTGTTCTCTGATTTTCATGAAATATCTCTGAGTTTCTTCAATATGAAGTTTTTTTTCTGTTTCACTTCCTCTGGGGCATCTGTGTTATTTTTATCACAACCAAGTTTCTCATTTACACTGATAAATTTCCCTTTACTAAGCTGCATATCTAGAGTCTACTCTTGAACAGCAGAGATGTAAACATCCCGTAGTCTTCCAACTTCTACTCACATCCAATTTTACTGGTAATGATAACAGGTAATCATTTTACCTGTTGTCTTTGCTGTCTTTTCATCTTCAGCCTGTTCCTTTTTAGATTGTTCCTTTTGTTAGACTGTCACAGGGCTTTACCACTGAGAGGCCAGGATGCAACATTACTGCATGCTTTATTATTAGTGCATGAACTGTGTAACAGATGTGCAGGAGCGGATCATGGAAAGACTTTGAAAGAGTATGACTGGTCACTGATAATGATGTACACCTGTTGTGTTGTCATTTGCAGACTGAATTTCAAGCAGCAAAATTTGTACTTTATGCAATCACACAGTTAATATGTGAGAGTATCTGAAATTTGAACCATGTTATTGGAGGGTTAGTAATATTTAAACAATGGTAATTGAAATTTATGCATACTGAAACCATGCAAAGCAAAATTTGCCAATATTTGGGATACTGAGTTAAGTGATTAATATTAATTGCACCTGTTCTTTTTACTTTCTGAAGGCAATAATAGAAAATTTTAAGTCACAAAGGTAGCTTGCTTTATATTTCCATTGGGTAGTGTTATACCATACAGTAATAACAACTTTTATTTTTGGAGAAGAAAAAAACATGTATTTGGGAAAGAATCAAACGTTGTCACAGTCATAAAGAGATAAAATTGGCTACAAACAAAGGAATAGATTCAAATCTACACAAATTGAACGTGATTGTATGGTGAAAAACAGCAAAGCTAAAATTAAAAAGATAATAGATTGGGAAAACACGATCTAAATTTTTAAGCCAATAGTGAATTTCTAATATTATAAAGTTACTGATTAAATTTACTCTAAAAATATCAAGGTTTAGTAGATTGTAAAAGAGATGAATAGAAATTTATGTGAGAGGAATCTGAAATAGTAAATGAATACCTAGAAAAGAGTTCATCTTCTTTAGTTCTCAAAGACATGAAAATTACCGTCAATGTTGAGTTACGATTAATCAAGTACCCACTTGATTAACAAATAATTATAAAACTCAGCACTATGGCGAGCTTGGTGATTTCATGGGCCATAACTGACACTGTAATTAGATACAGTACTCTTAGCAAGCAATTTTGAATAAATAGAAAGACCTGTACAGGGCCTCCCTGGTGGCACAGTGGGTTAAGCAACGCATTATGAAGCAAATCACAGCCACTGCAGCACGAGTTTGATACCTGCTGCCGGCCAGGGAGGGGACCCACATGGTGAGGCAGACCTCTCTTGCTTCGCCCACTGCTCCCCTCAGCAGTGTACTTCTGTTAGTCTGCCTGTTCTGCTCCCCGCTCTGTCTGTGGTGAATCCTCACACCCCCATACCTCTAGCCTGTACCCCAGTGCTTGTATACATAAATAAATAAATCTTTAAAAAAAAAAAAAAGAAAGACCTGTACAGATATCCCCAACTCTTTTATCTAGTAATGCCCTACTGAGAATTAATTCCAAGGAAATATTTCAACAAGAAGAAGTTATGAAAGTGGGAAAATATCTATTGTATCATGACTTATAATGGAAAAAAACTAGAGGTATACTAGGCACCTAGTATAGAAAACACTGCAAACTGAAATGACAGAACACAGTCGTTTCAATTTCACATAGAATGTTTACTAGCATTTACCATATGCTGTGTCATAAAGCAGCCTACAACGTATTTCAAAGGACTGCAATCAGAGTATGTACTCTGACAATGGTGGAAATACTCTTGAAATCCATAACAAAAGCTAAGTAGGAGAGCACCAGTTGCTTTAACATTAAGCAATAAAATTCTAAGCAATCCATGAATCAAAGAAGGAAACACAATGGAAATTAGAAAATATTTTGACTAAATGAACGTGAAGTTATGGCATATCAAAACATGGAAAATAGCTAAATAACTGCCGACTTAAATTACTCCTCAAATAACAGACTTCAAATAAAAGAAATAGATGTATCTTTATATTAACAAAAACAGAATTCACAGGTTTTTATTTTTAAATGCACATATTAGAAAATTTTTATTTTTAAATGCGTATTTTAGAAAGAAAAGAAAATTATGTAAATAAATGATTCAAGTTTCCAAATTAAAACAGAACAAAGTATCACACATAGCAAATTAGTCCAAAGAACAATGAGAGGCAATACAGAAATGAGAACAGATATAAGAGAATTAGGAAACAAAATTCTATAAAGAAAATCAATAAAACTCATATTTAATATTGTACAGGAAGTCCTAGTTAGAACAATTAGGCAAGACAAAGAAATAAAAGGCATCCAAATTGTAAAAGAAGAAAGAAAATTGTTATTTGCAGATAATATGATTTTATATATAGAAAATTCCAAATACTTAGCCAAAAAACTGTTGAACCAGTTAACTAATTCAGTAAATTACAGGATATAAAATCAACATACAGAAATCAGTTGCATTTTAAACACTAATAATGAAGCATCTGAGGAAGAAATAAAGAAAACTATCCTATTTTCAGTAGCATCATAAACAATAAAATATCTGGGAGTAAATTTAACCAAGTAAGTGAAAAATCTGTACAAAGAAAATGACAAGACTTCATTGAAAGAAATCAAAGAAAACAAACAATGGAAAGACAGTACATTTATGATTGGAAGGATTAATATTATTTAAATGTCTATACTACACGAAGCCATTTATAGGTTCAACATAATTCCTATCAAAGTTCCAAAACTAATTTTGAAACAAGAAATGACTTACTGGAATGGCAAGACTAGATGGCGATACAGGGAAGCTACCAGCAGGAAAAAAGAAAAGTAAATAGGAAATCTAATAAAGTTAAATGTCTCATGAGCTACCACCATTATTGCCAAGGTATTTTCCCCATGCTTTCTGCTTATCTTCTCTCCATATCTGCTCCAGTGTAGGCTCTCTGGGCTTAGAAAAGAAGCACACTACACTCCAGGAGATAAACTCCTGAAACAAATAAAGAAGTGGAACCAAATGGTGCTAGGAGTGACTGGTAATGAAAGAGAGATGCACTATGGTATCCTCCCTTTAAGAGTGGACTTGTTGCCCCAGCATATAACAATGCTCTCAGAGAACAACTGTTGGTCTGTTGGGAATTACAGAGTCACCTCACTGAGTTCTCAATGCTCCTGGGCTATAAATCCAATAGCATATGATTCTATACTCACTAACTGATTTAGGCAGATTTCCATACTAGACAATCTGACTGACATATAGTAGGCAGAATACTGCCCCCTCTAAAAATAGCCACATTGGAATCCTTGGAATCTGTGGTTATGCAGTGTTATTTTACAAAGGGTAATGAAAATTACAGATAATTGTGGTTGCTAATCAGATGAATTTAAAATGAAGAAATTATCGTGGGTTACCTGGGTAGACCCACAAAAATTATGTGGATCTTTTAAATATGAGAGGGAGTCTGACACTGAAGAGGAAGAAAACGCCAAAAGTCATGAAGTTCAGGCATGCCTCTAGAAAGTGGAAAATTGCCTCCAGAAGGAATAGGTCCTGCCAATCCTTTGATTTGTGCTCGGTGAGACTCATCTTGGATTCTGACTTATAAAACTATAAGAAAAATTTGTGTCATTTTTAATAAAACAAGACAAAAAACTAATGATGATTACCAGGGATTGCTGGTAGGTGAACTGGACAGATTAATTCTAAGGTACTTGCAATGAACAGTAAATAAATCCTAAAGATGAAAAGCATAGCAAACATAGACAACAACATTGTATTATAATCTTCAAACTCTCTGAAGACTAACCTGAAGTATTGCAACCACTAAGAAGAAATGATAAGTATGTAACTTGTTAGAGATGCTAACTAATTATTACTACAATGGTAAATATTACAATATATAAATGTATCAAGGTAACACGCTATGTACTTTAAATTTACATGCTTTCTAATTTAATGTGAAAAATATATTTCAAGTTTTAAAAAGGGGACTCTTCAGACTTAAAATTGAGTATCTGAGATATGAGAGTTCATTTGATTCTAAATGGAAATAAGAATTAGTTATCCCTATTTTGCCTCTTAGGGAACTGAGACTTATAGATACTGAGTGATACTTCCAAGGGAACAAAACTAGGAACTATAAAGTCATTCTCTCTCTCTCTTTTTGATGTTTGGATAAAAAAAAATGACATACATTATTTCTCAAAACTTATTTCCTTACTTTACAAACATGGTTCATGGCTCATAAATATTAAATAATCTATAAATACAGAATCTAGTAAGTCTCTGGAGCAGGAGCTGAAGGTGCATCTGCCCCACTGTAACACTCATGTCTTTCAATCAAATGGGTACTGAGTACCCATGAATATACCAACAATTCAGTTATAAGAACTCAGACAGCAAATAGATAACTACAGACTGCCTTGATTTGGGAGCCTTGTGGAGGAGAAGGAGGCAGTTTCTGAGATGAATTAGGTAAGAACCATGGAGTGGAGAGAACTCTAGGTGCAGGGAGGGCTGATCAGGAGAGTTACAAAGTCCAGTAGTCAGGGAGCAGACATGTTTGGCTGAAGCAGAGGGTCTTAAAGGTTCATGGAGCCAGGAAATAATGTCTGTTTCATGAAACAAATGTTCTATAGGCTGGGTGCACTTTTAAAACCCAATGAATGAATGAAAGGATACATGATAAAAGGAAGGCTTAATGTCAACATTGGGTTGAAGATAACTATTTATGGTTGGTGTGGTTCATTCATTCCACTGATAGCACAATTGGATACAGTTAAAAACCAAGGAGTAAAGGAGTAACTAAAAAATAAGATGGTATCAGGCAAGTAGGTTGAGAATATATTTCAGGAAATCAGAGATTTCCAAGTATGACCTGGCACTTGAGTGCTGAAAGCATCTTGGTGTGCAGGGTGGGAGACAGTTTAGATTAGTTTTAGCATCTGGGTACCAGACTGAAGGTGTCTACCCCAGCTCTTTCCATCTGGATCCTTTGTCTATCTCTTCCTTTGTCTATCTTTTCAGGACTGGTATTTCTTGGAAATTTTGTTCTGAGCTTCCTGAGAAAAATGATTTGTTGTGATGATAATCTGTACACTGCTCCAAGGCATTTCAGGTCCCACCTCCTCCTTAAGGGTAATAATCAGCATTTCAGGTCACTGTTAAGAAATGCTCTTTTTTTGATGTAGCAGGAACATTGCTCCTCAAATAGTTTTCACCCGTGGGATGAGATGATGAGTGTTCTAACCTCACTGTCTCTGACATTTAGATCCATGAGCTTCTGGAAAGATTCACTTCTAGGACATCCTAGTTGTTTGAATTATTGTACTCAAAAGGTATTCATTAATAGATCCATGTTCACCCCCAAAGAAATTTCTAATGGGCTGAGGCAAGGTTCTGTTTGTAACTGTACACTTTTATCATCCACTCATGAAGATGTGAAAGCCAGACTTTGGATAATTAGAAGACATAAACAAGGGATGTAGGATGAGAAATTATAATACAAGATTTTAATAGGCTACAGAGATGTTCTGAAGGTCAGTTAGTAAAAATGATGTCATAACCATAAGAATAGAATAGGACATTTAAGACTATACTGAATTTTAAATATAAATGTTATAGTGGGTTAAACTAATTGCTATTCAAAAAAAAACCCCAAAATTAAAACAATGTGTTCTCTAGTGAACACAGGCAGGGCTGTCTGTCTAATAGATCTTTTCTAGAAATTGACCCTCTACATAAACTAAATGGTATCCACATAAGCACTTAAGGTGTACCTTAACCTACATGACCTAGCTGATAAGACCAGAGGTGGACACTTGACCCAAGAAAGAGCATCTGTCTATTTCTAAGGATTCCCAAATAAGACCTTAGAATGGCAAGGTAGTATCTTTTAGGAAATCTGGGGTCTAAGAGGCAAAACCTTGGGTTTGCTGGCAGCCATGTCTCTGCATGGGGGAACATAGGGGTCTGATCTTTATAGAAAGGAACAGGAGAGGCTTTTTTCTAATTTTAGTTTCCTTGGGTCAGTTGCTTCTGTGGCTGAGATGCATCTTCATCTCTTAATGTCATTTTACTGTAACAACTTGACAGAACCTAGTAAATTCCCTTTTAACTCAAGCTAATTAAGTTTCTGTCATTTGCAAGGCAAAATGTCAGTAATAATATATAAATTTTAGCTCCAATATAGTGTCTAGAACAGGGTGGAATAATAATGAAGGGTGGAATAATAATAAAGTACTCAATCTCTAGGTAGAGCTAATCTAAGCTCTGCCCTGATTACAGCAGGGTGGACTTCAGTGGTCATTTTCTAGTACAGTTTTCTAAAGATGACTGTCAAGGGGTAGGTTTGAAGGAGGAGAATGTAGCTGTATAGAAACGTTTAAAAAGTTGCCATGTGGAAAACAGAGTAAATGGTTTATGTTATCTAATGATCAAAATTGAAAGCAAAAGTTGAAGGTGGAATATAAAAATTTCTTTTCTCAGCATTAGAGCTATGTAACAATGGAATGGATGATCTGGTGGAGGATCAGGGCCTTCAATTGGGCTATTAGATCACAATTTGGATATTTACTTATTTGGTAATTTGACAAATAGGGAACAATTAACGATTTGTTTATAATTTAGTAAAGATTTCTATATGTGAACTGTTGTGTTTGACATATGCTTTATGTGAATTTACTTGTTTAAACTTCATAATGATCATATGAAATAAGGATTGCCATAGCCATTAAAATTATTTATCAACTATTGTGACAAAGGGTAATATTGTGGCAGTTTTTGAAATGCAAAAGATAGTTTATGGAATAATGCTACTGTTAGTTATAACTGTTGTAAGTACTTGTAATTTTACCATTACATGGAATATTTTAAGTTAATTGATAGTTCTTAATTTTGACTCAATTCTATAGCAAATTGTAACCTTTCAGATTTTTAATAAGTATAAACTATAGCACTTCCATTTCATTAATTTAGATATATTTTCTCAATTAGCTCCCTGTAGTGCTTTCAGGAAGTAGTGAATAATGTCCTTTCATTTTTTTACATAGTAAGAAAATTGACTCTTAACATTCCATAGTTGTGAATTCAATTATTTTATCTTTCACAGGTAAGAAGACATGAAGTTACACTTATTTACTTTACTATTGATCCACATCCCCAAATCTTTAAGTTTATCTGATGCATAAAAATTCCAAAACAAACTACTTAAGTGGTCTGCTTAATATCAGATTGAATGGATCACTTTTGGGGAGAGATAATCCAAAGATATCCCAGAAATAAACTCATACTTTTATGGACAATTAATCTAAGACAAAGGAGTCAAAAGTATACATTAGAGAAAAGAAGTGGTATACACTCTTCAAGAAGTGGTACTAGAAAACTGGGCTGCCACATGTAGAAAAATGAAACTAGACCACTGCGTCATACCACATGCAAAAATTAACTCCTAATGGAATAAAGATGTGAATGTAAGATCTGAAAGCATAAAAAATACGTAGACGAAAACATAAGCAAAACACTCTACAACACTGACTTCAGGGATATCTTTGGGGAATTGACTCCAATGGCAAGGTAAACAAAAGCAAAAATAAATGGGACTAGACCCAACTAAAAAAAAAAAATGGGACTACACCCAAAATAAATGGGACTACACAGTGAAATAAACTATCATTACAACAAAAAGATACTCCACTGAGTGGGAGAATGTATTTGTACATCATATATCTGACAAGGGATTTATATCAAAGATTTAGAAAATTCAACAACAAAAATTACCCAAATCTAATAAAAATGGGCAGAATAGCTTAGACACTTTTCCAAAGAAAACATACAGATGACTAACAGAAACATAGAAAAATGTCCATCATCACTTTCATCAAGTAGATCAAAACCACAATGGGATACCACCACATTATGAAAATGACCCAGACTTCTCTTTTGAGAATACCAGAACAAGTGTTGGGGAGGGTGTTGGTGGTAGGTAGATGGCTAGACCTTATAGAAAACAATATGGAGTTTCCTCAAAATCTTAAAAACAGATATGATAATTGATCCAACATTCCTAGGTATTTATATGAAGTTCCTTAGTTATGCACTAGAAGAATACAAAAAGACTAATTTAAAGTGATATTTGTACTCCTATGTTCACTGAAGCACTATTTGAAGTGGTTATAAAAATAACCTTAATGTCCAAGGATAGATGAGTGGGTCATATATATATATGCTACAACTATATATGTTGTGTGTGTATATATATACACACACACAATAAATACTACTCAGCTTTAAAAACATGAAAAATTGTCACAACAACATGAACAGAACTTGAGGGGATTGTGCTAAGGAACTGTGTAAGAAGAAAAAGACAAATACTGAATGACTTGATTCACATGTGAAATACAGAGAAATAAAAGAAAGGAACAGACAAAACTAAACCAAAACAAGTTCTAGAGATATGAGTGCAGAATAGAAGCTAGAGATGGGGTGGGTAGGACAGAGGCCCAGTGGTCTATGGTGGAGGATTTTGAGTATAGTTTGGTGGTAGGCATGAGTGGACATGGACATATAGCTTATGAGGTTGTGACCCTATATCCCTAAATTATATACAGTGTTGTAAATCAATGCTCCCTCAAAAAGTTTACAAAAACATTTAAAATATATTTTAGCTTAAAGAAACTTTCTGTAATTATCAACTTAATTTTACACCCATTTTTAAAATCAGACACTACAAAAATTCTGCTACAACACATGATTTTTGCTTAATTTCCCTCATTCTCTTTTCCTAGTTTGTCCTACATTCTTTTTCTTTTTAAAATGTCTGCTAAAAGACTACACATAAATATACAAAGATCATAGCTAAACCAGATGCAGAGAGACTGACAGTTAATGCCAGATGCTGGAGATTCTTTTCAAATTAAATATTCAGGACCAGGTGGCTGAATAGGCCTAACAAAAGAACACATGCTTATGAGGGATACAAAGACGGAGTCAGAAGAATTAGTTCTCATTTGGATCAAATTAAGTTATTTAAATGAAAGCATGTAAGAAGGATTTGAAATCAAAGTAAAAATTAAATTAAGTTAAATCATTTATTCACACCTATACAAAAGGGAAATGTTATTGCAGTCTGTAAAATTTCTTTTCAAAATTAATACTTAGGACAAATGCTAGTATTTATAATATCAGCTAACGGAAAAAAAAATCCCTTAATTATGCTTTAGTGACAGCATAATATTAAGTCTGTTTCCAACTCCTACAGACTGGTAATAATTAAAATAATCAACTTTTCTTCATATGAGTTAAAGTAGAAATAGAATCTCATAAAGTACATCGTACTTCTTGTACTGAAATATCTCATAGCTCAAATTCAGTTTGGTGCCTTTTCAGCTGGATGCTGTAAATGAACTGTTGGAGTTGTTTGACTTCATGCAGAAGCTAATGACCTCAGAAGCATTTGTGTGAAACACAAATGTAGTTGAGTCATCAGAGATATGCTGCAATATGTGTTTGATATACATGTTTACACATGTGGATGATGTTTGTTCTCAAACAGAATAATATTGGTGTTGCCCAAGTGGTGACTGTTTTAGAAAGTAATCAAATGAAGACAAGATGCTAATTTTGCCATGAGATGTGTTAGGCAGGGTATGTGTTTTGACTTAAATTTATATTTCATTTCATAAAAATTCCTTTTTAAAATATACAATAGAAGGTATTGAGAAAATTGTCTCTTAAAATATTTTAGATATATTTATAGACTCAAAATATTTAGACTGGCTCTAGAACTTTGTTTGTGGGTATGGTGGGGCATGTTCATAACAAGATGTAGAGTTGTGTTCCAAAAATCTATAGAGTATTGTAATCCAATGATAATTCCAAAAACTCTTTATTGTAGTTTTGATTTGCATTTTCTTGATGATAAGTGATGATGAATACTTTTTCCTTTTGTGTCTTCTTCTACTATCTCATTTTTTGTATTGCTTCTTTCATTGAGATAACATTGGTTTACAACACTGTATATGATTCATAGGTATAGGTTTACATCTCTTCAGATGTATTTTACCACACCACACCCACCATCCAGCTACCCTCACTCCTCCACATTTTTTCCTTTTGTCTGTTAGCCATCTGTATGTCTTATTTGGAGATGTGTCTGTTTTGCTCTGCTGCTCATTTTTTTAAAAAAAAGATTTATTTGTTTATGCACACAAGAACTGGGGTACAGGCCAGAAGTGTCTGGGGTGAGAGGACTCACCAGAGACAGACTGGGGAATGAACAGGCAGACTGACTGAAATACACTGCTGAGGGGAGTCCTGTTCATTTTTTTGATTAAGTTATTTGTAAGAAAACAAATAACTTTGTTAAGGTCCATGAGTTCTTTGTAGATTTTGGCAATCAGTCCCTTGTAGGATGTATGATGTGCAAGTATTTTCTTCCACTCAGTAGATATCTTTTATTTTAATGATAGTTTATTTCACTGTGCAGAAGCTCTTGTTCGATATAGCCCCATTTGTTTATTTTGCTTTTGTTTACATTGTCTTTGGAATCAAGGCCCCCAAAATATCCCTGAAACCAATGTTGTAGAGTATTCTGTCTATGCTTTTCTTCTATGTATTTTATGACTTTGGGTGGGTCTTACATTCATGTCTTTAATACATTTTGAGTTAATTTTTGTGTCTGGTGTGAAACAGTGGTCTTGTTTCATTTTTCTGCATTTGGTTGTCAAGTTTTTCCAGTGTCATTTATTAAAGGGACTTTCCTTTTCCAAATGTATACTCTTGGCTCCTTTGTCAAAGATTACCTGTTTGTATAAGTGTGGGTTTATTTCTGAGTTTTTAATTGTATTCCATTGATCTATGTGTATATTTTATTCAATTATCATACTGCTTTTATTACTATAGCTTGGTGGTATAGTTTTAAGTCTGCTAGAGTAATTCCTCTGTTCTTTTTGATCAGGATTGCTTTGGCAAGATATCATACCTCACACCCATGGATATGGCCCATAACAAAAATATTAGATACAACAATATTGATGATGAGAAAAAGAAATCCTTATATACTGTTAGTGGAACTATACGCTGGTTCAACCCTTGTGGAAAACAGTGTGGAGGTTTCTCAAAAATGTAAAATATATCTTCCATATCATCCAGCAATTCCACTCCTAGGTACCTACTACCCAATATGCAAAAACACTAATTCAAAGAGATAGATGCACTCCTATGCTAATTGCAGCACTGTTTGTAATAGCTGAGTTGTAGAAGTAATATGTTCCCAAGGACTGATGAATGGCTAAAAAAATTATGGTAAATTTACACAATGAAATACTGTTAAACTATTAAAAGATATGCAATCATGCCATTTGCAACAACATGGATGAAACTGGAGGGGATTTCACTAAGCGAAATAAGTTGGAGAATGACAAATTCTAGATGATTGTGCTCATATATGGAACATAGAGAAGCAAAACAAAGGAAAAGACACAAATAAAATCAGTCTGGAAATCCTACTATAGAATTGAGGTTATCAGAGGGGTATCTGGGTAGAAAAGGGAGGAGGGATCACAATAGACTGTGTTGTAGGGTTATGGGTGCTTTGGTGGTTGGTGTGGAGTGATAATATACATCTGAAGGGGTGTGAACTTATACTTACAAAATCCATAGATCGTTACCTCAATAGACAATAACACAATAAATTATATTATTAAAAATAAAAAAGATGTTTGATACGGTTAAAATATTTTAGACCATATTAAAATTATGGCAAATGAATAAATGTGTAGTCTGTACATTGGAGTCTTCTGTGTACACCTTCTTCCTCCTTTACCCAGATGTTACAGAAAAAACTACACGTCTGAATTTAGAGTTTGTGATTCTGGAATGGCTTCTTTCACTTCCCAACAGCAATTATTTCAATAACAAAAATTGTAGATTAATAGAAATAAATTCCGTTTTAATTATGGATACTTTGTTGGTGTTCCTATAGAAAGAAATACTTCAACCAGTTGAAGCCTTACTCTACACAGACATTCCTTTTAATGAAAATCTTCAGAAATTTATTCACAAAGACCACGTTTGTTATTATCATAACTGGCTCAACATGGCAAAAACAAAAGAATTTATCATGTCCCACTAGTCAAATGATAAAACTGTCAAAGAAATAGTTATAACTCATAAATATATTTATTACAGTTACAAAGAGGATACAAAATCCTTACATGTCAAACATATAAAATTGAATAGTTAAATTATAAGAAATAGTTCTAAGATACAACAAATAAATATGTAATGTAACTATGACAAGAGAAATATTATTTGTTATAGGATGACTAGATAGTAACTGATTAATTCAGCTGTTCAGAGCATCATTCCTACCACCTGGGGCTTACAAAGTTGACTCTATGAAAATATTCTGGAAGTTTAACATTTTTTTAGTTATATGGTTTTACCATAATGCTACAACATAATTTTAAAGGTTACATGGTTTTACAAGACTTACTAAAGCAAGAACGTTCGGACCCTTATCTAGTCTACCGTATTAGCAACTCTCTCTCCCTAGAGGAGCTATGTTCAATTTTTTCAGCTATTTCTTTTGGAATTTAGTCTGCATTTCTAAATGTTCTTCTATTATAGTCAATTTTTTCTGGGGTGATTATTAGTTTACTGTGATGTCTGCAACAAATTACCACAAATTTGGTGGCCTAAATAAAAAAGACTTACTACCTTACTGCTCTATAGGATGAAAGTCTGACACATTGGGTCAAGGTGTCATCTATGTTCTTGCCTGGATAACCTAGAGAAGACTTATATGTCTCTCTAACTTCTAGATACCAACCGCATTCCTTTGCTAGTTGCCCTTCTACCCTTTTCCGTTACTATTGCAGAGATTGTTGTTGATGAGCTCCCAAATATGTGAAGCGAGGGAAATGCTGAGCGAACTGCAGCAGGTGTGACAAAGAATTGAGACACTGCAAGCAAACAGCAAGCAAGCAAAGGAAATTTTATTTTAAGGACACAGGCAACTCCTGGCAGCAAAGCTGCAGAGGTTAAAAAAACAGGCTAAACGCTGCCAGAGTAGAGAGAGCCTGAGAAGATACATGAAAGAGAGAGAAAAAGCAAAAAACAGTTCCCACGTGTGCTCAGGGAATGGACCCCCATGAATGGACCCCAGTGCCGCTGGTGAAACGCTGGTATTTTTGTAGTCATGCTCATGTTTGAGTCTAAGGGATAAGCTATGGTGATGGTGCGGTTTCTTGATTGGTCAACCTTGCCCAATGTCCTAACAGATTAACCAGTGATAGTGTCAGGGGCTTTTTCTTGTTAGTGACTTTTCTCTCTTGTTATGTCTTCCAGGGTTGTGGTCTGTGTCCCTCCTGTTATGTTTCCCAGGGCCCGGGTCCAGCCCTTCATTATCAAACATGCCTCACTGTGTTTTTCTTTTGTGACTACACAAGTAAAAAGAACCTCTCTATGGTTCTGTGCTATGAATTGATTAGGTTCTAGGTTAGCCCCTGAAAGAATTAATCTATCCTTTGTAAACATTTTTGCTTATGATTTTTTCCTTTCCTCCTATTGTTTTGTTGTTTATGGATTAATTTTTTTTTTGTAATTTTTAAAAGGTTTCTGGAGAGAGTGGAAACAAATGTGTTTTTCATCAGCTATGTCTAGCCAGATAGTACACTCACTTTACAGAAGAGAAGACAAAGTCCTAAGGATATCAAATAACTTGCATTTAATCACAAAGTTGGTTAATTTAGAGCCCGAATTCCTATGTAGACTTTTCTGATTTGCATATAGGGAGGAAAATGAGATGAGATCAACTTTAAGTTTTTTCCCCTAATCTAGGATTTATGGATATAATAAACTATGGTGATTCTCTAGATTTATTGTCTCTCTCACCAAAAAGGCAATTTGTATTTACATATATGTCATATAACGCCTACAAGATTATAATTAGCTTCAGAAATGTGTATGTCTTTGTAGTCATTTGTGCTGTAAACATAATGATCACTTGATAAACATTAGCATGAAAGAATAATGAATGCTTATTTGCCAAACAGATCTGATCTTCAGTATCTCCTAACCTGTAATTCTGGAGAGAGTCACTGTCAAAACTAGGGCTCAGAATTGCCCCTCATACAATATGATGGTACTTCTAGAACAGGATTCTGAGCTGACAGTCAGCAGTCTGCTCATATGTATTCCCAAGTCTTTTACATAAGCACAGTTGAGATAAAATGGCCCTGTTTGTCTGTCTGGATTATTACATGTTAGTAGATGATGTTGGCATAGGACCTAAATTTAGGTAATTTTTCTTGCTAACACTTTCGGAATTTGGGGTTGACAGGTATCTGTGATAGGGACATAAACCTTGCAGTTTTCTAGTCTGAGATAAAGTAGAAAGGTGTTAAGCCTATGGCCTTGGAAGCTTTAAGAGTGAAAAAGTTTATAGTGTCAAGAAATGAGAAGAAAAGCCAAAGACTGGCAGAAGATATTTACAAAAGTCACATCTGATAAAGAAATGTTGTCTGAAAATATATTTTTAAAAAATGTTTAAAATTCAGAAACAAGGAAACACAGACTCCAATTAAAAATGAGAAAAAACCTTAACACCTCACAAAGAAGATATACAGATGGCAAATATGCATAATGAAAACATGCTTCACATTGTGTTTTAGAAATTACAAATAAAAACAACAGTGAGAAACCAGTACCTAATGATTAAAATGGCAGAAATCTAGAACACTGACAATGCCAAAGGCCAGAAAGGATGCAGAATGGACTTTTATTAATTGCCAGTGGAAACATGAAATGGTACCAAGTTGCCCTGGAAGATAGATTGGCAGTTCCTTACAAAACTAAACATACTCTTACCATATGATCCAGATATCACACTCCCTGGTATTTACAGAAAGGAGTTGAAAACTTATGTCCACAGAAAACCTGCATATTAATATTTATAAAAGCTTTGCTCATAGTTGCCAAAACATGGAAGCAACCAAGAAGTCCTTTAGTAGGTGAATGGCTACATTTTGGTACATCCGGACAATAGGAAATTATTCAATGCAAAAAAAAAAATAGCTGTCAGGCCACAAAAGACCTGGGGAAAACAAATTCATATTAATAAGTGAAAGAAACCAATTAGAAAATGTGATATACCATATGATTCCAACTATATGACATTTTGAAAAAGGCAAATCTGTGTAGAGATTACAGGAGTAAAATCTCTCCAAATCTATGTATAGTAAAAGCAACAGTGATTGCAACTAGTTAGGGCAAGGGAGGATGAATAGGCAGAGCACAGAGGATTTTTAGGGCAGTGAGACTCTTGTGCGTGAGACTTTAATAGTGGATACATGTTAATATTCATTTGTCCAACCCATAGAGTGTAGAACACTGAGTAAACATCAGTGTTAACCATGGACTTTGGGTGATACTGATCAGTCCGTGCTGGTGCATCAATTTATTACAGTACATCATTCTTGTGCGCGATGTTGATAGTGTCTAAGGTTATTTATGTTCTCGGTGGTAGTTAGGGAGTAATGAGAACTCTCTGTAACTTCTGCTCAATTTTGTTGTGAGCCTAGATTTCTTTGAAAAGTAAAATCTATTAAAAAACGTTATAGTGATCCACTGCCATATATTATTTAAACTATAAATTAGCAACATTATGGTTCTCCATATATATAACAAAATATACATATACACATATACATATATATCAAAACAGTGCCAAATTGTGAATTCAAAAAAATTTTTTTCCTAAAAGAACATGTCCTTGCTTTGGGGGTAAATCACAAATTCTTTCAAAGAAAATTACTATTGTAATTTTTCTATAGATGCTCCAGTTTGCTGGTGCTTTTGATCTGTCTTTGTGGTCACCCAGCAGTAGGTAGAGGTGCCTTGTAATTCTCACATCCCTTCCCCTTCCACTGTGATTCCCTCTGTCCCTAGGACTGAGATACATGGGGAGGTGTAAGGCCTGAATAACTCCCCAGGGTGATATAGTTGTTTAGGCTACAGGCATATATACTTCTTGGGTCTGTTCCTTGGTAAACTTGGCAAACCTTTGAGGTCACTTTCAAGGATGAACATGAAATAAGGTAGATAGAGAGGTGTGAATTTGAGAACTATCCCTTTTTGTGTAATTGTGCAAACAAAGGCAAGTCATTCTATTTCTCTGAAGTTTAAATTCTTTAGTAACACTTTTTTTAAAATACCAATCCGCTAGGAGGGATGTGAGGAAGAAATGGAATGATGCATATAAAGTAGTTAGTGCAGTGTTTGTCAATAGATTTTAGTCCCACCATTCTCTTTCCCAATCCCACAACAAAGAAAGTATTCCTGATGATAATAATACAGTACCCTTTGTAGTAATGTATACATTACAAAGCACATTTCACACTTTCATAGTTACCAAAAATTAGAGTTTGAAAATAACTTTAAAAAAATCTTCCTGAATAACTGGGTCTCTGCTTGTTAATTTTTCTTTTTGAACTAAACATTTTAGTATTCTTTATAGTAGAAGTTTATTTAAGACAATTTCTTTCACCTTTTCATTTTGGGAATATCTTTATTTTTGAAAGATAATTTAACTAGTTCTAGAATTCTAGACTAATATGTTTTTCTGTTTTAACACTTTAGAGGTATCATTCTAGTGTCTTCTGGTCTCCGTTGTTTCCATTGAGAAGATATAATTCCTATTGTTTTCTATTATCCTTTATGTAAGGTGTTTATTTTCTCTTGTGGCTTTTAAGATTTTCTCTTCATGTTTGGTTTTAAGCAGTTTGACTGTAATGTATCTAAGTATAATTATTGTTATTTCTTTTATTTATTCTTCCCTAGGTTTCTGGCTTTATTGAATCTTGGGTTGATGGCTTTCATATATTTTAGACCATTAAAGTATTTCTCCGGAACTCAAGTCATTGTTTATTAGAATGTCTATCCTGAATGTGAATATGTTTCAAAGTCGCACTGTCTGATCATTCACCTCTTTTGTTAGATTTACTCCCAAGTATTTGATTTTTTATTGTTTCAGTTATAAAAGGGATGGTTTTTTTGATTTCTTCTTCTTCAGATTGGTTGTTTGTATATAGGAAGGCTACTGATTTTTGTGTGTTGATTTTGTATCCTGTTACTTTGCTAAGCTGACTGATTAATTTGATTAGATTTTCTGTGAAGTTTTGGGATTCTCTATGTATATTACCATATCCTCTGCAAACAGTGATGTTTTACTTCTTCTTTCTCTATTTGATTCCTTGTATGCTTTTTTCTTGTCTTATTGCTCTGGCTGGGACTCCAGTATTGTATTGAAGAGCAATGGTGACAGGGCATCTTTATCTTGTTCCAGATCTTAAGGGGAAGGCTTTTAGCTTTCACCATTGAGAATGATATTGGCTATGGGCTTGTCATACATGGCCTTTATTATGTTAAGATATGGCCCTTCTATCCCGAGAATTTTGAGGACCAAATCCCACTCCTAGGAATATATACCCAAAAGATACAAAATCACTGATTCAAAAGAATACCTGCACCCAATGTTTATTGAGACACTATTTACAATAGGTTAGATGTGGAAACAACCTAAATGCCCCAAAACAAATGAAGGGATCAAGATGTGGTACAAAATACACAATGGAATACTATTCAGCAATCAAAAAAGATAAACTAGAGTCATTCATAGAAACATGGATGTATTATGCTCAGTGAAAGAAGTCAGAAGGCAAAAGAAAAATACCGGGTGGTTTCATTCCTAGGAGGAATATAAGGGAACCAAATAAGGGACCAAGGAAAAGAATAGTAATAATAGTAATAATAATAATAATAAAAACACAACAAAAACAAAAAGTCAAGGACAAATTGGGGACACTTTGTGGGGTGGGAGGAGGGAATGGGTTGAGGACAGAAAGAGCACAAGGGACTGAGGCGATGGTGCACTTGTGAAATGGTGGTGGGAAACCCATGGGGACCACAATTGATATAAAATATATATAAATAAAAGGGAAAAAAAGTCACACTGTCTGTCTTCAATTACACTGATTCCTACCTATGCTGTATACAATGTAATAAACTTATTGAAAATATTCTTTATCTCTGATATAGCTTTCATTTCTAGCATTTGCATTTGGTTTTGAAATTGTTCAGACATGTTCACTTATTCTATTTCTCTCATCTTAAATATTTATAAAGTTACTGCCTTATAATTCCAACAACAATTTTATTCTATAGGTGAGGTTCTATTTACTGTTTTCTCGTTGAAGAAACATTAGTTTTCTTACTTTTTCCATATGGTTTATAACATGATTTTGATTAAAATTAAATTCAGATATGAATTATAAATGAATAGGAGGGTCTGAAGAAAAAAGCAATCAGCTCTAGGGAAAGGGCAGACTTTTGTTATCTGACACACCATTAATGAGAAGATTTGAAACAATCTAATCAGTAATTGATATAGGTTTGTAAGGTTTTATGGCTTTAGTTATTCAGTTCGTTATAGGCTTCATGTTGTTTGAGAGAGGAATCAGAACATTTTGGAAGAGAAGAGAGGAAGTTTCTCCCTACCCCTTTGAGTTCTAGATGGACTGAACAACAAATAAAGGTTATACATATTAGTAGGAGAAAAAGGAAATTGAGTTACATATATATGGAGACTTTAAGTGGATGTGAATTCTAGAGTCAGTGGAAGGCAAATGAGGGCATACAGCCTTAGATAAGCAATAAGAGAGGGACCAGAGGCTTCCAGGAGAGAGGAGGGAACCCACATTATGAGGACCAGGTGACTTATGACAAAAACCAGATTTTTGAATTAGATGTTTGCCCTGCCTTGTAGACAGGTTTCTATAATTGAAGGGCTCTTTCTGATAAAAAAAACTTAATTCTTAATAGTCTCAATTTTCATTTTTCAAGGTAGTTAAGGGAGTGGTAAAAGTTTCTCCTATGAGAACCTGAAAGGTCTTAATTAACTTTAGTTTGAAATAATCCACAAGCTAAATTGACACATTTTGCTCAGGCCTCTTCTAAAAATCATACAGAGGAAGTCTGCTAAAGACTTCCCTTTACAATTCTCCAAAGAGGAAATGCAAATGGCCAACAGGTATATGAAAAAATGCTCAACTTCTCTTGTCATCAGAGAAATGCAAATCAAAATCACTATGAGATACCACCTCACACCAGTGAAAATGGCACATATCAAAAAAAGTAGCAACAACAAATGTTGGCGAGGATGTGGAGAAAAAGGAACTCTCTTGCACTGCTGGTGGGAATGCAAGCTGGTCCAACCATTATGG
>JAGFMF010011704.1:1679251-1699640 GCA_019455555.1 Galemys pyrenaicus | reverse complement strand
GAAAAATACCAGATGGTTCCTCCCCTAGGAGGAATATAAGGGAACCAAATAAAGATCAAGGAAAAGAAATAAGAACAACAACAACAATAATAATAACAACAATAAGAAAGAAACAAAAACCAAAAATGAAAAGACAAAGTCAAACTGGGGACACTTGGTGGGAAGGGAAGAGGGGAAGGATGGAGGGCAGACGGGAGCACGGGGGACTGAGGTGATGGTGAACTGGTGATATGGTGATGGGGAATACATGGGGATTACAATTGATGTCAAATATATGTAAATTTAAAAAAATTTGTATTATTAAAAAAAACAAAAACAAAATTTCATAAGACTCAAGGAAAAAAAAAAGACTTCCCTTTAGCAGAAACTGAGATTTGAACACCTGTGAATATTTTATCACTTTCTTCTTTCTTACCTTCATTTTTAACAGGCTCTGTCTGTCTTTATTTTATGCTTCTGCAGTAGTGGTCTCCTGAAAAGTGTTCAGAAATAGGCTTTTTCCAACATGTCTAGATTTTTTTTCCCCAGTACATGTTATCTTGGTATATAGAACTAAGATCAGTTGAGATCCTCAATTGAAACTGTACTAGGAAACTTACAGAAACAATATGTTACTTTTTTTTTTCTTTTTAAAAGTAGAGGAACTACCTCAAAGCATGGCAAACATCCTGATGGAAGCCTTTTTTTCATATGAAATCATTCCTTTCTCATCATGTGTAACTACCCCCATCCTTCTTATTTCTTAGGTCCCTTAACACAGAATATAAACTCCAGACTTGTATCATTTATTTTAGAGTTTATCATGTAAATTCTCAATATATCTGTTATTAAATTTCATATTTTTGTCAAGCCTATCTGTTCGATATAAATGTATTTGTCTAGTCTCAGAAGAACCCAGAGAGGTTGGGAAAATTTTTCCTCTGTATCCCTAAACAGGTATCCACACTCCTGTCCTCTGTCAACTGTACATGGTCCCTTCTTAGTACTCAGTGCAAGATTTGGGGGTTTCTCTCCATATCCCTGTTCTGCCCTTAGTGTTCAGGAGGTCTTTTGTATTTGTGTCTGGGGTGAACTGTCTGCCTCAATTCCCTGGTCTTTCCCCTGGTAGGGAGAAGAACCTAACTCAAGGCAAAGTCCATATATATCTCTGGGATTGCGCTCCATTCTCCTGGAATTACTCTCAGTTCTCCTTAGACTCCTGTCTGTACCTGGGACATAGAGCAGATGTTTTTCTCAGTTCCGTAGCTCCTCACCCAGAGACATATAGTGCTGCTCATCAGCAGCACCATGATGTGGGTCTTGGGGGGATTTCCCTTAGTTCTTCCTCTCTGACATCAGCAGGATTCCGTGCCTGAGTCTCAGGGTCTCTTAGTTATCTTCCCTGCCTCCCCAATTGTCCTGTTAAGGTTCATGAAAAAGAACCAAAGGATAGGTGCAGACCCCCTGTGTCTGAGCTCCTGGGGATCTAAATCCTTTTAAAATTGCATTAAAGGCTCAGCTGCTTTTTCTTTTCATTTTTCTTTCAATTTTCCTTTTTCCATTCGATTTGTTACCCAGGATAAAAGTAGCTCTCCTAGGAGGTTGTTGTCACTTCTTGGATTTGGTTCATTAGGTTTCTTTACAACCTGAACTCTCTCCAGATTTTAAAAATACATGATTTTGTAGATTATCTGGGTTGCTCTTGTTAGTGTAGGAGCAATGGTCTCTTGTGAGTTTCTGGTTTCCAAGTGGATGTGGAAGTCAAGATAGCTTTTTCTATCACGTTTTATGTTGAAATGATTACAAGGAAACTCTAATTGACTTTTTAATGCATTCTTTTCAAATTCTCATCATCACTATTAAAAACAGCTTTACACATAGGTGATACAACCTTGAAGCCATTTCTTTACAGCCTATTCAAACATTTGCAAGAGTAAATTTATATTTAAAGACTTTAATCGTTTTTCCTTTTCCTTTATTGATAAATGGTATGTTAAATTTTAGTTTGCAATGATGCAATCAGAGTTCAAAAACCATATTTTACATACCAAGTATTTGAAAGTAGTAATGAAACTCTAATTTATAAAACACGAATGCAGTCATCTGAGAAGTTAGCTGGATTGTCAGTAAGAGCATTATCTGTCACAAAACAACATTTATACAATATAAGTGAAAGAGATCTGGAGTTATGTTGTATGGGCCCATACCTGAAAGGTGTCCTGACTTCTTTCACCCCAACAACTTGTTCCTTGGGATGTGAGTCCTGCTCTTTGGGCACCTGGAAGAAACCCTGGTGGTGCATGGGGCCCCTTGTCCACGATGAGCAGCGGAGTGCTTTGCAGCTGGCTACTGACGTCGATGAACTATTCTGAAAGTCATCTGAGAGAATAATGGGCCCCCATTAGACCTCATAACACTTGGGTCGCCCTTCAAGAAATTCTGGAGAAAATCTACCACTTCTGATTTCCTTAACTGTACAGGGGGTTGAGGGAACTAGTACCTCACCATGCTGTTAAACCATCAGCACATACCACTTGAGATGCTTAGAGTCAGAACTTAATATCATACTGCTTCCAGGTGGTTTAGCTTCCCATCTTTAACTTAATCCTGTGTTCTGAGCTCTGTTACCAATTATCAAGTTGCCAGATAAAATGCACATACAAATTTTAAATAAACAATGCAGATGAAATCTTACTATAAGCATGTCTCAAACAGTATACTAGACATATACTAAAAACATTATTCATTCTTTATCTGACATTCTTTTTCTTTCTAGAATTCAACTAGCCTGGAGTTAACCAAACATGGTAACTTAGACTATTGAAAGATTTTTATTCTTATTTTGTAATTTTTTATAGGAGATTCCTATATTTTTATTTGTTGAATTTGGACACCCTTCTCACTTGGATAGAGGTAGTAATAAGGCAAATCCCTGACTATTTTAGTCCTTGATTTTGAGTTAGCCAGCACATTCAGACTTCTGCATCTTCTCAATCCACAGCCAGGGCTGCATGAGACTCAAGGAGATAATGAATGCAAATGCTGTTGGTATAATTTAAATTGCTCTACAGAGGTAAAAGTCAGCATGATGATTACAGAAAATGACAGAATCTAATTAAAGCGCCTCCGTCTTTAAACAGTCCTTTTGCTCTGCTCTCATTTCAGGCAGTTTAGCGGTCAATGGGGGAGACAGGACAGTGTCCTGGGGGATTTCTAAACCTGAATGCTCGATTGGAATCATGACTCTCACACTTAACTAGTGGTGGGACACTATACAAACTATTTGCCATTTCTATGCCTCAACCTCTCTCTTTGTAAAATGGAAATACTATTAGCACAGCTAGCACTCAGTGTAGCACCAGCAGGTAGCCAGTTCTCAATGTACTAACAGATCATTGCTGTTTCACTAAAAAACAACTTTGTGTTCCTTCCATCACATCAAACAGGATATTGCTTCCTTGACCTTTTTATAAGCATTTCCTTAAGATACCACTGGATGTTCTGTGAAAAAGTTTCTAATTATCAGAGGTTTGGGAAATGTTGTATATCACATACTCTTTTGAAGCTATACAGCACATATTTGTACATCAAAGCTTCTGACATGCTCCATTATAGAGGAACTTCTACTTATTTACTCAGAATTTCTTAAACTCATTTATACATGAAGCAGCTTTTTTAAATGATCCATTTATTAATATTCTGTGTAACTATTTTCACCTGTCAGCATTCCTGTTACGTCCTTTCAAGGCAAGAGAGAAAGTCAAGAGGTTCTGTTGTACAGCTAATACAACAAAAAGTAAAGTTGGGGTATCACTTAACACTGCAAAATTAATCAAGGGAGGAAGTACAAATAGTGATAAAAAGCTACTGGTGTCAGAAAATGTTTCTCAAATAAGCACACAAAGCAAGAGTGACATAAATAAATATATTATCTGTAGGTAGCATAGAACCCAAACCACTGGGGAGGGGAGAGTACAGAACAGACTGCTGTTTTACATTGTGACATCCTCTATGTAGGGTAAAGGTTGATCAGGTCTTTCTACCCTCCCACCACTAATGATGGACACCTGGGGTGCTGTGAGCATTTCAGTGTGGGCATGTGCAAGTGGGCGCACCTGTGTTGGACATGGGCATAAATGGGCGGCGTTATGAGGACGCCAGAACTGTGAAAACTGTGAGGACCAACAGACAGAACTGTGAGGACTGACCGAGAGAACCAACAGCAGCAGCAGCAGCAGCAGCAGCAGCAGCAGCAGAGAAAGAAGAAGCAGCCGAGAGGGTGAGATGCGCCGGGGGCTGGGAGCCTGCCAGCCTCCCGGCCCCCCGGCACCACTGCCTGCCATGTACCCTGGTCACCTCTACTAAATAAAGTATGAAAAGCCACCGAGGGCTCCAAGACTCTCCTTCCCTGACCCGTCTGCCCAGAACCATCCCTAACCTGCCTCCAGTGCCACCACCGTTTCCTGCTGCTACACTCCAGAAAACCTGACTTAAAATATTGTTTATATACTGTCAGAAGTTTTGGAATTAAAAATATGAAAAAAAAAAACCAAAAAAACAAAAAACCAAACAAACCCTAAACTTGGAATCTGAAAGTGTTCATCAGATCAAGTGAACTCTAGATTCAACCAGCTCTAGAACTGTTGAAAAGTAATGTCTGGGGACTAAGTTCCTCTTACCCTTTTATCCTCCACAATTCTAACAGCAAATGGAGCTGTGATGAGTCACTGCTAGCCAGCTGGAACTTCATACACTGCTTTTACTTGCTCCCTTTCTATTTTGTGTTTGACTTAACAGTCTCCCTCCTTCACCCCCGCCTCTTTCCTTCTCACATTTCATGCCACCCTGCAGTTCTTTATTGCAATGTAACTTAAAAAGAAATTAATAAACCCAAGGCAACTGGCTGATCAGTGAATTCAACTACAGTACCATCTAGACAATATTATGACTACTTTTTCTCCCAGCAACACCACATATGCCTGCTCTTTATTGCATATTTTTTAGCAAAAAGATTCTGAAAATCACTAGTAATCCTAAGATAACAAGAATTTCAAGATGCAGTAAGCTTTCAAAATGGGATCCAGATGTATTCTCTAAGCCCTTTTAAATCACCAAAGCAAGTCAAGGTGGCCTGACTGACTGATTAAATGATTATTTCTGCCTGGATTTAATTTCTGGCTCTTTTGGGAATTCATCTGTGGTCTAGATTAAAGCATTAGTCTTTTACTCAGAAATCGGAATTTGGCTTCTCTTAGGTTTACATGTGTAGCTCCCATTAGAGATGAATTCTCTTCTTTAAAACTAGGCTCAAAAATCACCTCCTTTCTGAATCCCTTTTTCTCCACTCCTTCCTTGGACACTTTTACACATAATTGTCCTTAAATTCACATACACACCTTTGTGCCAACACCTCTTAGGCTGAACTACAATCTGTTTAATAGTCTATACTATG
Source organism: Galemys pyrenaicus (assembly GCA_019455555.1). Classification (NCBI taxonomy): domain Eukaryota; kingdom Metazoa; phylum Chordata; class Mammalia; order Eulipotyphla; family Talpidae; genus Galemys; species Galemys pyrenaicus. The sequence continues at coordinate 1,694,209 of JAGFMF010011704.1, read as the reverse complement.
CTTATTAAAGGGTACATTTAGACACACAGAGGGGGGTGGATATAACCCCCTTCCTTTGCATGTGGGCAGGACCTGTGCTTAAGGTGGGCTATTGTCCCATGGATCAGATTACTTTATATGACAAAGATGATGGAATAATCTTGCTGTGATTACCTTGTGTTCTATAAGATTCTCAGAGTAGATGGCAGGGACACTGCACTGCTGAGGTCTTGATTTTGGTCCACTGAGATTGATTTTGAATTTCTGATCTCCATAACAGATGTGTGTTATTTTAAGCCACTGGGTACGTGGTAATTTATTTCCACAGTAATAGAGATTTCAACCCCTGCCCCATTCTACATGATCTTGGTGACTAAAAATCATGTGCTTTACCACCCCCTCTTTTTCTCCAAAGAAAAGACATGACCCAGGTTTTCTAGACCAGAATCAGAATGGAAGAGGGTTGGATCTAAATCATCCCAGTGTACCCTCCAGCATATCTTAAATGAATTTCAACACTTGAGATCCCAAGTAGGAAGGTCCATCCTTCTCAAATGTTGACTGGTTCCCTTTGAGCCAGTTAGAATACTGGTAAATTCCATTTGTGGTGACTTGGAGGGCTTAAACCAGTCAAATGTAATTTCTTTTGCCTACAATAAAAATACCCTACCAGCTATCATTTGGTCAGAACTTGTTTTCTTCTCCCCCAAATATTCTCTTCCCATTTGAGATATTATGCTTTGTCTTTAATTAAGTTTTAACTCTATAATAATCAACTATTTATATTACAACTCTTTATAATTACTCTTATAATAATTCTACAATTATTTTTTCTTAGTACCGTTTCGCTGAAGGGAAACAGAAATGAAGGGTTAATGTGCCCAAAGTCACTATGTTATTTTGGAAGCACCTGACTTCCAAACACAGATCTCGCTTTTAAAAGTCCACCTGCCCAGGCACCAAGTTATATTATTTTAAAATAGGTGATGTCTGTGAAAGAAAGATATGAGGCATTTCTCACAGAGGGAGAAAAGGCCCCCAAAGTTAAGGGAACAGAATAGACTACGTATAGGACTGTTAAAGATATAAAAGCTAAAGGAGGAAAGTATTTTCAGAGGGGAGGAAAATCCCTGACTAGAGGAACTAATCAATCAACCAATGTTGGTTGTTCCTCCCAGTATTGTGCTTTGTGCTGTGATGTTTGAACAAAATATTAAGCAAAAGAATTATGAGAAACAAAAGACATCATTCCTGTTCCCATGGTCTTAGTAATCCACCTCTGGTGATAAGAGCAATGACCAATGGCAGCAAAGGAAAGAGTTCTTTGTAAGATAGCAAGAGATAATGCAAGGAAATCTCTTAGTAAGGTGTTTGGCGAGTAATGAGGCTAAATAAATATTTATTCTAATTCCAGGTTTGATCAGACCTTCATGAGGGATAATTCTTCCTTTAGAAATGGTAATGCCTCCACCTTTACCTTCCTTCTCTGACTTCAGATGTTGGTGTGTTTCCTGTTTACCTATCTGAAGGTAATCTTATTTTCTTCCTTTGTAAGTTCTTTGGAGGACTTTCACTTTGGGTTCCAACACATCACCACTAATACTTGTTGGATTATGTGAAAGGATGGAGTTTTTTTCTCCTCCTACCTCATCCCCATTCCTTGGTCAGAAGTCCAATTTTTATTAGAAGGAGCAAATATGGGCATAATGATGCATGAGCTGTATTTTAGTGATATTAGCTTGTGAAAGGTTGACTATTCTCAGTGTTTCTTATTGAGGTTGGGCTATTTTAACCTAATGTCCTCCAGATGGAATGGAAGGGCCTAAAATCCTCCCCTCCAGGACCATCTAGGAGAAGCTGTTGTAGTCTGGGCAGGAGCTTAAGGGAAGAGATGAGGTCTGAGAAAGAGACAGAGATAGAAAAACCAAAAGAGATACAGGGGAGTACTGATAGTGGAATAGAAAAGATGTGAACCAAGGGGCAATGAAAGAGGAGGAAGTAAATTTTTTCATTACTTTCATAGATATTTCTAGTCATGTACTACATTTCAGGAAATGTGTTCATGAGAAAATAATTCTCCTGCCTTCAAGGAGCTCAAATGACAGTGAAAACATGGACAATATACTAATGAACTGATGGAAAAACTGGAAAATGTTGGCAAATAGTAAGTCGTAAACAGAGAAAAGAGGATGATATATTGGAGAGTGTCTGAGGATGAATGAGACAATATTGGATAAGGAATCTGGAAAAGAGAAAAGAGAGTTATACAATAAACTGAGTAATGACAAAGCAGCATGTGCAGATGAAAGGAATGTTCCAGTCAAAAAAGTACTGCAAATCAGCATGAAGGTGAACAGAAAGACTGGTCTTGGTAGAGAGGAGTAAGTTCATGGTTTCAGTGGTCATGACCCAGTTGTAGTCTGTATAGGTCATGGGGCTGGCATATGAGTTGTTCTTGCTCCATCCTTTGGGTTGAATAACAGGCATGATTGTTCATGGAGAGAGAGAGGACCACACCATTCCACCCTTGCAAATGTCAAGGGGGAGGGCAAGGAGAATGATGCACCTTTCACAGGGGAGGAATCCAAGGCATGGGATGGTGAGATGATCCTCCCAGAGAAACACAGCAAATGAGTAGCTGAACCAGGAATTGAACCCAGAAAGTCTGCATCACACAGCCTTTTCTTCAAGTCACAGATATATTCTCTGGCCCCAGATCTTGGTCTGCCTGCTTTCAATGTTGAAATTTCTCTCTTTTGTTTACTTTTTCCACTATGTCTTAAAGAAACCTTGGAAGTTGACATCATTTTTGATTAATACTGCTCTTCATTATTTGCCAATTGTATTACTTTTCTCCTATTTCCTCTCCACCCTTCTTTCCAAATGAAGTGAAACCGGTCTCCCGCCACTTGGTTTTGGGTTTATTTACTCACCTTATCAGACCTCTAGAGAGAGGGTCTTTTTGACCAGAGGAAAACACAGCTATTTTAATGTCTGAGAGAAGGGGAGGTAGGCTTGTAGTAATATGATCCCTTCCAGGTACCCTACACATGGGTTTGTTCTTATTCTTCACCCTCCTTATTCTAACATTCCCATTCACCTGAGGGATTCTCAGACTTTGTAGAAGGTCCCAGAATTCTGTGTGAAGGTATGAAAGCAGATTTCAGGTCACCAGATGTGTAGTTTAGTGGACCTGGGGTAGGGTTAGGAAACTGCAGTTTAAATGTTTCAAAGGCCTCTCCTTCAGCTAAATCAAATGTGATATGGTGATGGGGAATACATGGGGACTACAATTGATGTCAAATATATATAAATAAAAAAAAAGTTAAAAAAATAAAGTATCAGTTATACTATAAAAAAATAAATCAAATGAAATCTAACTCTGATGACAGAGAAATGGTTAGTTCAAATACATTTGTTAAGATGAATTGGTCTGACTTGATCTTTTAATTCTTATTCATGTGTTACTATGATTTTTAGAAGCATTTAATCTTTCTTGAAGATAATTTGAATTTAATACTGAGTAAATAATAGCTATTTTTAAAACCATTGAGAAGTAAACAATGCATATTGTAAAAAGGTTAAAATCATGACATATAATTAATTATTCAATAGTAAGTTTAAAAATAACTAAATCATCAAGTTGCTGTTTCTCATTTATTAATTAAAAAATAATCTGACTCTAAGTCTCAACCTCAGTAGATACGAGGACCTTTCTCCCAGAGGTCACAGAATTAAGAAAGCCTAGGCAGAGCCTTGAAAGTGCTGAGGGTCCTTTCATATCCTTCTGGAAAGTTGCCCCTTGAGAGCTACATTTCCTAAGTTCACAAGCTCCTCTTGAATTTGACAGCTTTACTGCTTCCTGGCTATGCTTAGGGTCTGAGAAACTGGGAGGTGAGAGCTGGTAACCCTGGTACCAAAGTGTACTGTGTCTCTGATTGGCCACGCAGTTATTTTCTCAACCCACCTGGCTCCTTCTGGAGACTTCTACAGAGCTGTATGTGGCTCAGCCTGCTCAAGGAATCCTCAGAATTATATGCAGAATTATGCAGGGTTCTGCATTTATACAAACTTCCCCCAAGGATTTCTGTCCCAAGTCCTTGAACTGACTTCTTGTAAGGCTGGGTACTCTGGTTTCTCTTCAGATTGTATAAATCTTTTGCCTTTTACTAGTAGTGCTGGATATAATCTAGACTGATCTGTTCGTTCATCCATTCATTCACTCATTAAGCATTTGTTGACCTGAACTCTGCACAAGGCACTATTCTAGACACTGAGGAAGTTACAGTGGTCAAAACAAGCAGAAGTTCCTGTCCTCATGGAGCTTACATTTCTATCACTAGGAAGACGATAAACAAGTTAACAGAGAACTGCACCTAATACAGTGTCCGTGGTGATCGGGAAAAGGGATACAGGTAAAAGGAAGAGGGGCAGGGATGCTACCCCTGACCTAAGGTGATTAGGTCTCCTGGAGATGTCATCTGGGGAAGCCCAGAGGAAGTGAGGCTGTTTCCAGGGAAGAGAGACTAGCAATTGCACAGGCCCCAGATTGGATGTGCTTGGCATCTGAGACACAGCAGGGAGGTCACTGTCACTGAAGCAGATAAGGCAAGTGAGAGGGCCCAGTTATCTGGCTGGTGGGTCAATCAGGAGCCCATTAGGGCCACCAGAAGGACTTGGATTCACTAGATCTCCAAGGACAAGTTCCTCTGGATGCCAGCAATAGCCATCAAGGTGAAAGCTGCTGGTGCCCTGTCTGGAGTCCCTAGGACTCCTTTTATTCACTGCTTGTCTTTCCCCCAGCCTCTGTATGTCTTTATCCCAGCTTCTGTATGTCCATCCCCCAGCTTCTGTGGACTTCCAGAGGAATGTCCAAGTACACTGGAGCTGTCACCTCAGGGGAAACTTGAAGATCCAGAATATCCTAAATAGTTTAAGGTCTGCCTGGAAGCTGGTCATCAGCCAGTGCTGACTGGTATGGAGTACAATGTCAGCTTTCTCCTTTTTCCTTCTTTCACTGGTGTTTTGTCACTTGTATCAAATCTTTGGTTCAAATTCTACTTCTGGGAGAACCCACCCCATGACAACCCCTGGATGGTTACTATCCAGTTGGCCCTCTCTTTATCAGAACATGTCCCCTTGTCCCCTTTGTAGAGTTGGCTGACCACCTTCAGCAGTAATTTGGTGTAATTCCCATTGACTTTATCTTCCTGGTACTTCTGAGTTTTAATATATTGTTATCTCTGTGAGTTCAAAGCACAATGTTGGCGAGGCTACTGGGACTGTGATGGACTTTCCTATCCAAGTGATTTTCGGTCATGACTCTGGACCTGTTATCTGGGTGGCATTGGGCAGTGTGGGTGCCATCTGTGTGTGTGTGTGTGTGTGTGAATGTAGTTAAGCAACAGCCTAGCTGCAGCATTTATACAAAGCTGGCATTCAAGTGTAGGTGAACATGCAGGAGTGTGGGCATGGTCAGCTTGCCCTCAAGTTAGGTTCCTGGCATCAGCACCTCTGTCAAGATCACATGCTTCACCTATTAGTTTAGAAAATGTCTGAAGTGCTTCTTCATTAGTGGGATGCATTGCTTCTCAAGTAGTGTAGCTGTTAGACATGGGTATATGATAAGGACATCTTCAAGGAATTTGGGCTAAATAAAATATTTAGAAGTGTACCCTCCTCTTACGTGAATTAGGTAAAAAGATGGGGAGACCTGAGGCCTGGCACCTTAGAAGTAACTCAGGACGTCAAATCCCTAATCTGTGTGATTGCTTCCAGTCATAAGCAAGGAAGAAGATTCTGGTGCCTGGAGCCAGTTATAACATTAACAGAATCCTGTCTCAACAGTGACATGTGTCTGCCTGGAGGGACAATTCCATGCAAAGGAGTATGTGCTTCAAGGGTAGAGATCTGGAACTTTGTGGAGTTTCCAGAAGGCACTATGGCTACTTTAGGGTGTGCTAACAATACATGTTTATATGGGTGGTAGAATTCTGAGATTCCTTCCATTTTAACTGGGTGTTTAGTTCATAGAGGAAGAGCTGGTCCACACTTCCCTCACCTCAACCTTCTTAGGGTACCCATACCTACCTAAAGGGACCTAAGAAGTGTGTGAGACAAAACTGGCTTAAGTCAGTTCACATTAAATCCTGCAGGTAAGGTGTCACTGTTGGAGAAGTTGAGCAAATAGTCCAAGTCACCAGGAAGTGGCAGAAGTAGCGTCCCAGCCATGTACTTCACGCAGAGTCTGCTCTTGGTGACTGTGTTGTGATGCTACCAGGACCCCCTCTGGTAGCCACATGTCATCCCCATGGATAAGCAACCTTGGCATGATTGACTGGATAATGATAAACTGGAAAATTCTTTCATGTGAGGCTGTCCTGTGCACTGCAGGATATTTAGCAGCAGTTCTGGCCTCTACCCACTAGATGCCAGCAGCATCCCCTACCCCTGTTGTGACAGACAAGAATGTCTCTAGTCACTGCCAAATGTTTCCTGGGAAGCAAAATTGTTCCTGGCTAAGAAGCACTTGGCATGATCTACCTCCTTAGCAAAATGCGACCTCTTCTTAAAAAACAAAACCCAAAAAGCTATGTTTTACTAAACGTCAGGTAATGTTGAGAGCTTTACCTGTGGATTAGGTATCATTAACCATAACATCAGCTTGGGGGGTGAAACATGTTTACTGAAGCTGCTCCAGATGAAAGTATGAGGAGTTGACTCAACATTACCCTATAAGGTGTCTAAACCCTTTACTAGCTGGAGGTGGCTGTGTGCACGTGTGCCTATTGTGCCCAGACCTGAGCTGAGTGGGCCTTTCACAGAGGTGAGGCTTTTGGCAGTCATTGCTACTATCTACCTGCTGCAGAGAACTGAGTGCTATGGGCCCTGAGAGAAAGAATATACAATGCACCATGGCCAGGACATATGTCATGAAACACAGCACACGACCTCTGCAGCAATCAGTTCAAATATCAGGAGTTGGCCAATGACTGCTCACTTCCCTAATTTTTTTTTTTTACCCCCAATTCCAATGCAGGGCCAGCCAACTAGAGAAAGCCACATATGCTCCACAAATCAGTCACACAAGATCCCCTGTTTCTAGTTATCCCACCTAAGCCTCTTCATCCAACAATTAGCAAATCATGGCTTATGTGAAACTTTCTCTTCTTTCCACTATAAAGCTTCCCTCTCCTCTGCCTGCCTTTGGGTCTCTGCCAAAAACACAAATAATGGTAGCTGACTCCCTTGTGATAGCAAGCTCTCTGTGTATTGCCATTTAAGTGGTCTTCACTGATTTCTGCAGTCTCTTCCCCATCACCATTCTTGTGGGTAATATGCTACAAAGAAGGAAGGTCTCAGGAGAAATTATGCCACACATTACAAACATTGAGTAGCAAGCAAGCACAAAAGCATCATGCAAACATGTTCTACAGTCTGTGACTGCTCCAGCCCTCAGTTCCCCAGGCATTTCTACCATCCCTCCAATCCTGAAACTTCAACTAGAGGTAAATGAGATACTATCCTACAACAGAGGCAAGACAGCTGAACTACCCTCTTGGGACCCCCTTCTAAGTTTCTGAACACAGGATCAAATGGGTATTGCGGGCCTTGTGCCCCACTGGTTGCTGGGCCCACTAAATTCTATGCTCCTGTTTCTGCAAGGACGTATGTGCCTGTGTTTACACCTTTCCACATATCATGAACACCACTTATTTCATCATGACAGATTGCTTTTAATTTGCCTGATGCTAATTTTTAAACCCTTCAGCACTTATCAAAATAGACAGATTGAGAGAGCTACCCCTGAATTCAGGGATGTGCCTGTCTAATTGGGGTTTCTTATGTGCTAACAGTCCTGGAGGGTGGATTCCTAATGAGGATGCTTTAAATGTTAATGTAAAACAAAACTTAGAGCAGAGGTTCTTAAACTCTTCTGTGCTTTGAGCCACTTTGGCAGATTAGGAAACCCAGGAATTCCTTCCCAGTGTAATTTTGCAAGTAATATTGATAAATAAATTGGGGGAAGCCAACTCTATTAAAATGCAGATATTGAAACTTTGAAACCCAAATATATTTGTTGTGATAATATATATGTGCTTCTTTATCAACATGTGAAATGTTAAGACCTGGTGGCGGATCTAAGAACTACCATGATTTGGAATAATGATGACTATAAATGATATTTCAAAAATACTTGCAACAATGGTGAAGTGAAATGCAAATGTCTGTAATTTCCTTTGTTTACAGAGTCACAGGAACTTCTCTGCCTGTCTGCATTTATAGTTAAAGTGAATGCTATATTTTAGTTAGAGGTTAGTGAAAATAAAGATGTAATTTGTGAACGTCTTTGATTTCTATCTCCTGCCTTAGCAGGAGGATCCCTGTCCTGAAGTGCAAATTTGAAACCTCATAGAACACACTGGCTTATGCTGCAACAAGTTACAATGTGCCACTGACCTAGGAAAGGGCCACTGTCTCTTATCACCACATCTGGAGGATGAGCTCCAGAACAAGATTGCAGAACCTCCAGTGTAAGACCAGTGCTGACACTCTTCAGGTGTTCAGATATTTACTGGGTAACAGGACCAGATGGAGACAGCAAGGTGTTGTGTTATAGCTAGGTCTCACTGGCTCAGTGCTGACTAGATAAAATGTTGTACGCAACCAAAGTCAAGGTCTTCCTGGGAAGAGAGGTAGGTTGTTGGCACAGCTGCTCCGATATAGGCTCACCCATGCTCAGGGCACTCTACCAGCCAGTCCCAATTGCTGTAGACTCCTTGCAGCCTTGGTGCTCTTCTGAGACAGTGGACTCTCTCTTCTGGAACCTTTCCCCAGAATAAGCATCCAGCTGTTATATTGAGACAGAGAAGGTGATCACTGTGTTCTTTTATGCCTACTAATTCTCTCTTCTTTTCACAACTGAACTTGACGACTGTTTCAATCCAGAAAACCTTGGTCCTGAAGAAACGCAAGACAGTACAGGTTTTTGCTGCTAATCAAAAGTAGGGCACTTCCGTGAAACTTTCACAAGCTGAACTGGAGAAAAGCAAATAAAGACTTCCATTAATTTATATGGAAACAAATTTGAGCACCCCTAAACCCCCAGACTAAACTATCATGTCTACCAAGTAACATCACGCTGAAATTCACGTTCAGGCGGAGTCACCCGCAGGGAGGACAGGAGCCACGCCCAACCCACGGGGCGTGGCCACGGGCTGCTGGGCGTGTCCCGCGCCGCCGGGCCAAGTGTCTCATAGCGGAGGCGGCGGAGCTGGTGTCTCTCCCCACCTAGTGTGGCAGAGGCAGAGTTCCTCTTCAGATTCCTCTTGGTGAGCGAAAGCCGGCGCTTGCCTGTCATTTTTTCTGAACGTGAAGGGGCTGAAGTAAACTTTGGAAAGTCAACGACCCCTGTATTGATAACTTCGTTCTCTCGACGACTGAGAGGACTCCGTTTTCAAAAACTAGTCGACCAGGTAAAAGATTTTACTTCAGAAAGAGAAAAGGAGACAGAAAGTGGGGTCGGCAGAGGCGTGAAAAACACCTCAGTGTACGCGCTCTGACCACCTCTGTCTTGTTTCTTACCGTTCTCACAATCACTCCTTAAAGTAAATGTTATTAGCCCCGTTTTAGTTCCGAAGAAAGTAAACAGCCACGAGGTCAGGAAATGTGTCTAATGCCACATAACAGGTAATTTCTAGAGGTGACCGGTCTAGCTGTCCCTAGTTCCGAAGCTCACTTCCTAAATCCCCACCCAGCTAGCAAACTTTACCTCTCAAGGCTGAGAGGTTGGGTGACAGAGTCGGAGAAATCTGCCTCAGGGCAGTGCTTCTCAGACCACCTGTGGTGGGACTAGTTTGTTTCGATTCTCCATTAATTTCAGCTCAATTAGTGGGTTTACTGCGCGGGTTAGTTCATATCTCTCCCACGAACCCGTCCAACTCTGTTGAACTGATCAAAGTGACGTCGGAGGTCGCGGCCATTGTCAAAAGGTCCTGAGGCATTTCACTGTGCTTTGTTTCACTGTGTGTGTGTAACAAATTGAGGGCTTGTGGCAACCCTGCTTTGAAAAAGTCTCTTGGAGCCATTTTTCTAACAGCATGTGCTCATTTCATGTCTCTGTGTCACATTTTGGGAATACTTGTAATATTTTAAACTTTATATTGTTTTTCAATCTGTTTTGGTGATTCATGATTAGTGATCTCTGATATTACCGTTGCAATTGTCTTGGGGCTTCGGGAGCTGCGCCTTTATAAGATGGAAAATTTAATTGATAACTGTTGTGTGTTGTGACTGCTTCACAGACTGGCAGTTCTCCCATCTCGTTTCTTCTCCCGGGGCCTCCCTATTCCCTGAGTAACAACAATATTAAAATTAGGTCAATTAATAACCCCACAGTGACCTCTAAGTGTTCAAAAGCAAGGAAAAAAATTGCACATCTCTCACTTGAAATCAAAAGCTAGAAGTGATCAAATTCTCTCGGGAAGACAGGGCTGAGACAGACAGATAGTTAGGTCTCCTGCACCAAACGGTATGCCAACTTGTGAGTGGAAAGAAGTCCTTAAAGGCATTTTTTTTTTTTTTTAATTTAGGCATACAAGAGCTGGGGTATAGGCCAGAGGCATGGGGATTGAGAGGATTCACCAGACACAGAGTGGGGAGCAGAACAGGCAGATTGACTGAAATACACTGCTGAATGGAGCAGCAGACAAAGCAGGAGAGGTCTGCTGCTCCATGTGGGTCCCTCCCTGGCCAGGTATCTCTTGCACTGCATGGAAGCCCACAGTGCGATACACAATCCCTTGTGCCATCAGGGAGGCTCCCTTGAAGGAAATTTAAAACATTCCAGTGAACACATGGATGATGAGAAAGGGAAACAGTCTGATTGCTGATATGGAGAACACTAGAGTGGTATAGATAGGACAACAAACCAGTCCTAACAAACCTTTAACTGAAGCCCAACCCAGGGCAAGGCCCTAACTTTTTTTTATTCTATGAAGGCTAAGGGAGGTGAGGAAAATGCTACAGAAAAGTCCAAGAGTAACAGAAGTTAGTTCATGAGGTCTAAGGAAAGAAGTCATCTCCACCATTTAAAAGTGAAAGATTAAGTTCTAATGATACGGTGAGCCCCCAATATGATACCTTAATTTCAGGTTTTTAGGCCTAGTTTCCCAGCTAGGAAGGGACCCCAGGCTGCAGGGGCAGCACTGAATCTCAGCCACTGGACCAGCATGGGTTGGTGTCTCACAAAGCCATAAAAAGGAATTCACAGATATTTTAGCAAATAAGCAGCAAGAAACAAATGTGTAAAGAAAAACTTATTTAAAGGAAAAAGTAAGGACTCCCAAGTTTGCTGTACTTGGCAGGGACAAGGTGGCCATTGTTAGCCTGTGTCTCGGGTTTTTAAACGGTTTTTCCCCTCTGTTCTAAAATCTCATCATGCTATTTTGTGATTGGCTCTTTCTCCTAGTGGCCATACTCCTTTGGGCAGCTCTTAGAGTTTACCTCCCCTGTCCAAGGTCTTATTTTTTCAAGTTTTAATGTCTTTGTCTAGTCCTTCTGGAGTTTCTGACCTTATCTCTGGAGTATATTTTGGTTATCACTTTTAAAAATTTACTGTCCTTATCTTAGAAGCCTGTTTAGCTTTCCTGAAGTCTCTGCCTGCACTGTTCCTTAAGTGGCCTACTTAACCCTAATGTGCCCTGGCTCTCAGTAAGTACGGATGTAGAAGCTGCAGTGAGTGAATCAGAAGATCTAGTTAAGGTCATTGATCAAGGTGACTACACTAAACAACTGATTTACAATGTAGATGAACAATCTTCTATTGAAAAGATATAACATCTAGGGCTTTCCCAGCTAGAGAGCAGTCAATACCTGTCTTCAAAGCTTCAAAGGAAAAGACTGGCTATTATTCAGGGCTAATGCAACTGATGACTTCAACTTGAAGTCAATGCTCATTTGCTATTCCAGAAATCCCAAGATTCTTACAAATTATGCCACATTGACTGTGCTCTATAAAAGGAACAAGACAGCCTGAATATTAGCATATCTATTTACAATATGGTTTAGTCACTATTTTAACCTCACTGCTTAGACCTTATTATTCAGAAAGATTCCTTTCAAAATATTACTGTTCATTGACAAAATACTGAGTCTCCCAAATACTCTGATGGAGTTATAAAAAGTGATTGACTTATTCTTGCTAACACAATATTTTTTCTGTAGCCCATGGACCATGTTTTTTTTTTTTTTAATTTTCAAGTCTTATAATTTAAGAAACATAGTCATAGAGCTATCACTGGCATGGTTAGTTATCCCTCTCATGGATCTGGACAAAGTCAATTGAAAATCTTCTGGAAAGGATTTATCATTCTAGAGGCTAATAAGATTTAAGATTTAACAGAAGTCAAAATACCAATATAAACAGGACTTTGGAAGAAACTAATTCCAGCCCTCATGGACGACTTTCAAGGGATCAAGACTTCAGAGAAGGAAGTAACTGCAAATGTGGTGGAAACAACAAGAAAACTCAAATTACAAGTGGAACCTGACACATGACTGAATTGCTGCAATCTCATTTTTAATGGATTAGGAGTTGCTTTTTACTTGAGCACATAAAGTGGTTTCTTGAGATGGAATCGACTTCAGTTGAATATACTGTGAATGCTGTTGAAATGACAACAAAAGATTGAGAGCATTACATTAACAGTTGATTAAGCAGTGGCAGGGGTTGAGACTCCAGTTTTGAAAAAAACTCCTAAGGAGTACAAAATATTATCAAACAGAAAGAGTAAACTGATGCGGCAAATGTCATCTCTATCTTGTTTTAAGAAATTGCCATGGCCATCCCATCTTTCAGTGACCACTGTCATATCAGTCAGCACCACCAACCAACATCAACGCAAGTCCTTCACCAGCAAAAACATTACAACTTGCTGCAGCCTCAGAGAAGTGTTAGCAATTTTCGATTTTAAGGTGTGTACATTTTTTTAGACATAGTTCTATCTATTGTGCATGTAATAGATTATAGGATAGTTTAAAGATATGTATACTGGGAAACAAAGAAAAATATTCTGTGAATCATTATATTAAGATATTTGTTTAAATGGAGGGTGGTGGGAGAGTTACGATGACCACCACTGGGGAGACAAATCCTGTATTATCAAAACATTAACAAGCATGAAAAACAGTGGTGCTTTATTAATAAAAAAATTGAAAAGATATCTTCTTTATTATAGTAGTGTGGAGCAAACCTTCAATATCTCCAAAGTGTGACTATATAATTTTTTGATGCTCTGTCTCACTTTCTGTCCTTATGTCTTCATGGACTGCTGGCAAGTGCAGTGCTCTGTGGGCCACATCAGGAGCAGCAGTGGCTCAGGACACACAGCTGGCAGGGCAGCCTGGCCTGCCGCACAGTTGAGGTTAGGGAAGTGGTGGTGCCTGCTGAGCTATCATTTCTCTATTAAAAGCATGACGATCTCTAAGTATTTTACAACTCAGGCAATGCACAGCTGGCTCTAGATAAATAATTTGAAAATGTCCTCATTCATGGGGAAGAATATCTATGACTCCTTTGAGATACTAACTGAAATATTTTCAAAGTTTTCTTTGCTCTGTGTGTGATGTTAATTATAGTGTATTTATGGCTGTTGCTATGCGTTTTGGCTAAGAGGCAATTGAATCATTTAGGAGCTGCAGTTTCAACAAGGACTTGTTAAGGTGTTTGGACATCCTCGCTGTCAGTGATTGTGCCTATAATTTTTCTTTTCTTGGAGCACCCACAGGGATTTCTGTGTGCTTCTGGTAAACAGATATATTTAAATAGTCTGCATTTCTTAGGATTATGATTTTGCACTGTTATACTATCGTGTGGATTTGCTGCTCTTTTTCTATCAGCATTTGGCACTGAGAAAACATGCTTCGAAACCTGTTTCTTTGACCTTCGACTTTTCTCCCAGGTGGTTTCCTGTTTCTGTTCATAGCTCACCTCTTGGAACACCTCAGGGCCCAAACCTTCCAGATTTGCTGGTTTTGGTCTCAGACATACTTTTTTGGTGCCACCTAGTGGTCAATTAGGTTTATTGGTTTATTTCTAGTCCTGGAATTGTGATTCTAAAATGTCTAGTAGGCAAACCTGGATTCACATTATTTAAGACACAACCAGAGTTGAGAAACTGAGACACCTTAAGATAGAGGCCAAGGAAACTTCCATCGAGAATAGTTGGGTGTTTTTGTACCCAAATACCCTGCTCACAACATAGCTTCAAGAACCTGTCAAGTTTGGGGCCTCCCTGGTGGCGCAAGGGGTTGAGTGCTGTACTGTGGGGTTACTGCAGCCACTGAAGCACGAGTTTGATCCCTGACCAGGGAGGGGACCCACATGATGCAGCAGCAGACCTCTCCTGCCTAGCCTGTTGCTCCCTCAGCAGTGTATTTGTCGATCTGCCTGTTCCGCTCCCTACTCTGTCTTTGGTGAATCCTCTCACCCCCGTGCCTCTGGCATGTACCCCAGCTCGTGCGCATAAATTTTTTTTTTTTAAAGAACATGTCAATTTTGACTTTAACTCTGGCTCTGAAGCTTGCTTGTTGGGTGACTTTGAGCAAATTACTTACCCTCTCTTGGCCTGTTTGCATATATATATATATATCCTCCAGAATCTGTAGGGAAGAATCCATTCCTTGCCTCTTCCCACTTCTGGAGACACTTGGCTTGTGGCTATTTCCTTCTGATCTCTGCCCCTGTGCTCATCTGTCTTTCTCCTCTGTGAGGTCTCTTCTTCACTCTTTAGTGATGCAGACATGTGATCACACTTGGGACCCACTCGATTATCCACATCTCCTTATCTCCATTTGCAAAAACCCTTTTTCCACTTTTTTTTTATTAATTATATTTGACATCATTTGTAGTCCCCAGGGAGTACCCACCACCATTTCACTGGTGCACCATCACCTCAGTCCCTTGTGCTCTTTCTGCCC